>VDFB02268814.1:0-23514 GCA_007258455.2 Sequoia sempervirens | reverse complement strand
TCCAGACCTTGACATGAAATTCCCAGATATCAGAGACTATGAGATTGCTACTCAACGCTAAACCCTAAGAGCAAACCAGTGAGGGTCCCCATTTGCAATGGGGCGATGTGTGAAAAAGGTCGCAACATCTGGCGACTCCACGTGAGGAATGTTTCAGAACATTCCTAAGATAAAGACCTATTCTGAATCCAGAATCTCCGATTTAAATCACACTAACTTATCCTTAGGTTAAAATTTGTACTCAGAAAGAAGAGGAATTCTAAATTGGATTGAGACACCTTTTCCCTTAATCACAAGTGGGTGCAAATGCATTCATTTCCGTCTCGTAAAACCAATATGACTCTTTGGTTCCATCATGGCTATTTGTGTATTTTGTCTCAACTCCAAAAGCATCCTTGGATAGAGCCTCGCTGCCAGCGAGCGTCCATAGCCCCGGCGAGGTTATCTTCTATAATCTCACGGAGATTGCTCTACTTCCGGCGATTTATCATTTGTTTTGATTCTTTTGTACACCTGTAGAGATGTCCGCACACCCAAAAGCCAAGTATTTCATTCTTTTCTTTTGGTTCTCTTTCTCTTTTCATTTTGATATTCTTGATATTTTGCATATTTCCACACTTTGGCTTGTAAGCAATGAAGCTCACCTGGGTTTGAGCATTATAGTGGCGCTGAAGCAAGACTTTTGATTACTTTTAGTTTAGCCAGTGACTTCGCCTAGGAGACCGTAATGATTCAGAGATTTTGATTAAGTGTGTAAAATATGATGATTGTAAGATTCAGTGTCAAAACACAATAGAGGATTCCCTTCTAGCCAAGTAGAAGTCCTAATCTAGAGTTAAATTAGAGAATTCAATCTCGGATTCCGGGATCCTTAACAAATATTTATCAAAGGAATAATCCGTTCATTACTTTGTGGAATAAGACCAGTGTGTGCCTAAATCTTTACCACCTTTTGCAGATGTGGATCCTCATTTATTCAAAACAAACCTAAAGCAACAAACGAAAGCAAACAAAGCAAACTAATCTAAGAAAACAAAACAACTAAACTAACGCACACCAAAGCAAGGGAAACTAAACTAAAACAAAAACCAACCCGAAAGAAACTAGACTAATTATGTACAAGGGCAAGACTCGCGAGGAGTCTAGGACTGGAAATAGTGTTTGAGGAATCTCCCATTGACGGGCAATGGAACATCCTCTCCGGTTAACGTCCTCAGTCTAAATGCATTGTCTCCAAGAATCTCCGAAATTTGATAGGGACCCATCCACAGATTGTCAAACTTTTCATGGTCTCCTTTCCGCTCATGTGCTTTGTCCCAACAAAGGACTAGGTCAGAAATTCTAAATGCTTTTATTCCAGCTCTTCGGTCAAACCATCTTTTCACGATTCCTTGGTGTTTTGAAAAATTCTCCAGTGCCCGATCTCTTTTCTCTTCCAATAGTAACAGTTGAGACAATCTGGTTTTGACTCTGTCTTCTTGGTCCAGGCACTCTTGCATGAACTGTAATGTGGGGATCCTTAGTTGTATCGGGAATATGGGATCTTGTCCGTAAACGAGATGATATGGCGATGTACCTAAGGAACCTTTTATTCTCACTCTGTCCGCCCAGAGGGCGAATCTTAACTGCGTATGCCAATCTCTCGGATTTTTGTCCAACAACTTCTTTATGACATTCAGCAAATTCTTATTAGTGGATTCGGCCAATCCATTCCCTTGGGGATAATAATTCGAAGAAAATTTTAAATTCACCCCATATTCAAAAGCCCAGTTAGAAAATTTCAGAGAAGAAAATGCAGAACCATTGTCACAAACTAGAGCATAAGGACAGCCAAACCTGGTGATAATGTTCTCCTCTAAGAACTTAATTACTGTGTCGGTTGTGCATAATTTCAGTGCTTGAGCTTCTGACCATCTGGTGCAATAGTCAGTCGCGGTTAGAATATACCTGTGTTGTGCAGATGAAGGTGGATTGATCATACCGATGAAGTCTAGTCCCCATTTCGCAAAGGGTCGTACCTCGATCACTGGTTGGAGCGACATGGTGGGGTTCTTCTCTCGAGCAGCCGTTATTTGGCATGTGTGGCAGGTTTTTACGTGATCGTACACATCCTTGAAAACTGTTGGCCAATAATAGCCTGCCATTAGAACCTGGTGCGCTGTTGCTAGTGCTCCTCCATGGCCAGTTCCAAATCTGGAATGAAAATGTTCTATTATCTGCTTGGCTTCGTCTTTTCCCAAACACCTTAGGAAAATTCCTTCATGATTTCTTCTATACAGCACTGCTCCTTGCAGCATATATCTTTGACTCTTCATTCTCAGAGCCCTCTTCTGTACTGGATTGAGATGATTGGGGCATTTGTGATTGAGCAAAAAATATGTGATATCATCATACCATTCATCTTGTGATACTTCCTGTAATTCGTACACCTGGTGTACAATTTCTGGTCCTGTGGCAATTGTTTGTGTTAGAGCTTGACCACGGACAATTTTCATGGGTTGAATTTCAACGTCATACTCTTGGATAATTGTGACCCATTTGCCTCTTCTCTCTCCTAATTCATTTTGCATGAGAAGAGTCTTGACAGTCACATCTGGAACTATAGCAAAGACTTTACTTCTTAAAATGTAATGTCGAAATTTCTTTATCGCCCTGACCAAAGCATATGCTTGTTTTTCGACGTTTGGGTATCTCAGCTCTGCATCCTTAAAAGGTGCGCTCATAAAGGCGATAGGATGTTCATCCTTCTCAACTGTCTTCTGTGTTAACATGGCGGCACTGGTATGTTCCGAGGCAAAAGAGTAAAGGTAAAAAGGTTTTGTGTAATCAGGACTCACCAAGACAGGAGCATCAACTATGGCCTGCTTAATCTCTTCAAAGGCTTTCCCCGTTTGCTCCGTCCATTCAATCTTCGCATCCTTCTTGAGCATTTCGTTCAAGGGTCTAACTATTTCCGCAAATCCTGTGATGAACTTTCTCACAAAGTTAATCTTTCCGAAAAAAGATTTTAATTCTTTTTGGCTTGTTGGCAGACCAATTCTTGAAATAGCCTCTACTCGATCTGGATCAATGAGAATACCCTTCTCCGTTATCACATGACCAAGCAATTTTCCTTCCGTTACCCCGAATATGCATTTCTTCGGGTTCAAGGATATCCCGTATCTTCTGCATCTCTGAAATATCCTTATCAAGTCTTTGGCGTGATTTTCTCTTTCTTTTGAAAACACAGTAAGGTCATCCATATAAACAATGATACACCTCCCTATGAGGTCCTTGAATGCAATATCCATAGCTCTTTGAAAGGTGGCCCCGGCATTGATTAGACCGAACGGCATCCTCTTGTAAGCAAATGTACCCCATTTTGTTGTAAATGCCGTCTTAAGCCTATCTTCAGGCTCTACGAGGACTTGGTTGTAGCCAGAATATCCATCTAGGAATGACATCATCTGGGATCCGTTCACAACTTGAATGACTTCATCTAATGAGGGCAATGGATAATTATCCTTTTCTGAGGCCTTATTAAGATTTCGGAAGTCTACACACAGTCTTATCTCTCCGTTCTTCTTGCGGACGGGTACCAAATTGGCGACCCACGTCGAGTGTCGTACTGGGAAGATAATGCCTGCTGAAAGTAGCTTCTTAACTTCTTGAAGAATAAGGGGTTCCAGTAGAGGATTCACAGGCCTTTGGCGTTGCCTGAATGGTTTACTGCCTGGTCTGAGGGGAATAGTATGTGTAATAATTGAAGTGTCGTATGTTTTCAGGCCCTCATAGTCCCAGGCAATAATATCTTTAAATTCTTTTAAACTTTTGACTATCTGTTCTTTTTCTTCACTCGTGCATACTTTGCCAATTAGGACATTTCTTACCTCCTTTTGTGTTCCGAGATTGACTGCTTCATGTTGGCCTCCTTCGTTTCTTTGCTGTTTTATGGCATTGATCTGATCTTGGTCAAAGATCCTTTCGAGCTGGATCATCCCCTTGGGAATGATGTTAGTCCTTAGGTTCATAATACCATCTGCATCGAATTCGGTTTCCGCTTGATCTTCTTCCTCGTCAATGACTTGAGTGAGGAAAATATCAGAATTAGTCATGAAGTCCAGGATGTGTTTATCATCATCGAACACTTGGAAGTTTGTAATGTTGTCCGGGATTGATGGAGTCGAGGTGATTTCTATTGTAAATTTCTTGATGGCATCCATCTCAAGTGGCTCTAGTGAACTTGCCGATTGGGCTAAGGAATTTGCCACTTTATTTTGAGAACGGTATACCGATTTGATATTAAAAGCGTCAAAGCTTTCAATGAGATCCCATACTCGGTTTCTATATCCTCGCAATCTTTTATCATGGCAAGCATATCTCTTTCTTACTTGCCTTACCACAATTTCCGAGTCGCCGTAAACATGCAAGATTCTAGCTTTCTTCTGGATTGCGTGAAGCAATCCGTGGACTAGGGACTCGTACTCGGCCACGTTGTTGGTACAGGGAAACTGTAATCTCAGAGCTGATAAGTAAGCTTCACCTGATGGGTTAATTAATTCATAACCAGCTCCATTGCCCTTCTTGGATTTTGAACCATCGAATCTCAAGGTCCAAACTTGCTCTTGATTTGGTAATTGTATAGGACTAGGCGTTTCTTGCCCTTGAATTTCTTCAACTGAATAATCCATTTGAATTTCGTTCACTTCTTGAGTGATTTCTGCCTTAGGTGAGGATTCTCTCTCAGAGTCACTGTTTTCATCTTGTACTGCCAACTTGAAGTATTCATCTCCAGGGACTTGGGGAAGTCTTTTGTTCACTTGGTCCAATGCCATTTTACACATCACACAGGAAAACTCTGAATGAAAGGCATTGTGGATCCGGCACCAATTGGGCAGTAATAAGTCTTGTATGAAAGCATGATTCCCCAATTCTTTCTCTTGTTTTACGCTTTTGAGCACAAATCTCCTAAAATTTTCAAACATACTTTCATCTTCATCCGGTGAAAGTTCTTCATCACTTTCCATAAGAACTTCTGAATTCTTTGGTGTATCTTCCTGATTGCTTGAGCAACGTAACATCAGAATTTCCGATGCTTTTGGTTTGTACTGACCAAGATCTGTCTCACAAAACAAAATTTCATTGTCTTCCCCGTACTCGGTAATTATCATCTTAAGTCTCGGCGTACTTTCAACCTTGATTTGATTCGGAATACCCTTCCATGGCAACCACATGTGTGAAAAATCCGTGGCGAAGTAACCATTTAACCTTCGGGTCCAGTCTCTTCCTAGGACCATTCCATATCCTCCTGGGATATCGACCACTGAAATATCAATGAAATGTTGAATTCTCGGGTCAGTTGATATTTGCATATGAATATTGTTCAACTCTCCTACGACAGGAACCTCCGTCTTGTCTAATTGTGTCACTTTCTTGTTTGTCTTCGAAGGTGTTAGTCCCAATCTTTGACAGACATTTAACGGCATTACGTTGCTAGACGCTCCTGAATCAATCAAACAATTATGTAGGAGTTTATTGAAGATTCTAAGCGAGACGAGGAAGGGAGCTGGTTCATCTTTTCCTTGATAAGATATAACAGGATTTCTTCTCTGCATACCAGCTTCTGTCTCATTTGTTTTGACTTTGTTGTTCTTTTCAATTTGTGAAACTTCAGCTTCTTTGATTGGATTTTCTGTCTTGTTCTCTCTTGAACTCTGGCGTGTTTGTTCAGCTTTCACTGTTTTGTGTCCCGACATTTCCACGCCTTCTTTTACTTCATACATGCCTCGAGTTACTTTGGGACTTTGGGACCCATAGGAAACATTTGAATTCTGTGGTTGTTCTTGAAAAAATTGTAATTGTTCCTCTTGAACCATATTGACATTGCCTGCAGGATTTGCAGTCTTTTGAACTGCGTGAGTTGGATCTTGCGTTGGATCTTTTAGGCTATCAATAAACGTATTCCTTATTTCTGGTACTTTCATTAGCTCGAACAATGACACATTCACTTTGATTTTCTTCACTTCCTCGGTTACGTACCGGCTTAATCTGTTCAATTCGTCCTTAGGAGGGGTGCTACTAGCAGAACTGCCAGCATTGTTTCCTTGTCTGTATTGCGGTGCGTCTTTTGGAAGAGAAGGGTTGTTACTCGCATTCGGATGCGGTGGAGTTTGAAAATTGTGTGGGGGAACTGATGTGGTTAAGGGCTCCTGATTCTTTCTATAATAAACCTTTGTTTGCCCGTTCCCTGTCTGTTGAAACGTCTGAACTTCTTTTGTACCTTTGACTAGTACACTGTCATTTAGGGGTGGGAAATAGTAATTCGTCGTATCTTCTACTGATCCGTCAGCAATTGCATGTGAACACATAGGAGGTGGCGCCTCCACTGGCTCATTGGCTGATGCTGGTGGGAATCGTCCGAACTGGTCAGGTGCTTGATATTGCTCAAACAGTGGTGGGAATGTGAAGTCGTCCAGGACTAGAGCTTGATCGTACTTCACTACGGGGACTATAGCAGTAGATGGGTCATCTGGCATTTCCCTTTGTATTTCTCTTTGGAAAATGTCGGCTGCGAGCTGAAATTCTCTGCACTGTGTCTCAGAATGCTGATTGGTGTTGTGTAACCGACACCATCCTGACAAGGCTGACTCGGTGAGGAGTATACTTTCTGGTGGTCGATTTTCTCGAGTTGCAGGATTATCTAGGGGTGATGCCACGTTTCCATTATTCGGTCCTGTATTCCATGTCCTCTTCTGATATCCTTGGTTATTGTTGCGGTAGCCTTGAGCATTATTTGATTGACCTTGGTAATTTTGATAATTACCTTGGTATCCTTGAGAATTCCTTTGCATGCTATGGAGTTGATTGTTTTGATTTCTCAGGTGAGTTACCTCAGTAGACAATTTCTTCACTTGTTCAACCAACTCTTTCATTTCTTCTTTTTCTTCTTGTGTCTTGGTGGACGTTGTTGTATTCTGTAGATACACAGGCTGTGAAGGTTGTGCTTGAGAAATAGGACCTCCTGGGTGAATTACCAATTGATTGTTGGGTGGCACAATGGGATTCATTACCGGCGTGTGATGTGCCAATGCCTGGTTGATCCCTGCTATCTGATTTGGCATAGCAACATACCCCAAATGGTTAAGTGGTCCCGCAACATTCATGCCTAAATCAGAGTTAACTTTAATTGCTTCAGCATATGCTCCTTTGAGGTCAGGCGGAACTGGGTTGGCTCTTCTTACAAACATGGAAGTGAGGCTATCCAGAGCCGCATAATATACTGGTAATGCTGCTGCATCATTCAATTCATAAGGATCACGTAACCTTGTATACGCCTTATGAAATCTGTTGTTGAAGGTGCTGATTGGTTCATGTTCTGATCTTTTCACTTCAACAAACTGTCGGTAGAGTTCAGCGGGTGTGGTTGGCAATCGGAATTTTGCCAAGAAGGATCTTTCAGATTTTGCCAAGTTCTGATCGAATTCACTGGTAGGTTGACGTACCAATAATATGCTTCTTCTCCTAAAGAGCATGGGAATAATCGACATGCTACATCTTCATGTTGAATATCTCGGTTCTGGAGAGTGTCTTCAAAAATCTTGATATGTTCATCAGCTGTCCGGTTGACATCACCAACTTGGAATTTGGAGCAAAAATGCTCCGGATTCTTGGGCATCACATGATAATCGGCAAATGTAGTGAGAGGGGACGCGTTAGCTGGACGCCAAGCCATTGGAACGTTTGGCTGATTTATCTGAACTGGTTGAATGGGTTGTACAAATACTGGGACTTGAGCTGAGCTTGATATTGGAACTTGTGGTGGCGGTGTCTGGAATAAACTGGAAGAAACTTCTCCAATTGGTGCTTCTCTTCTGGGTGATAGTATCTCTTCACTAGGACTCACCACGCTAGATGTTTCTCCTTGTGATATCTCTGTTTTCTTTCTTTGTCTGTTTCTATAGGGTGACAACTCCACAAATTCTTTGAAAGTATTTGGTGTAGATCTAGTAATCCTTCGAAATCTGTCTGCTGAAAAGGAACCAATTCGATCCAGTGTGCCTTCTTCAATCTTGTTGAGGACGTGGAGGGACTACTTCACGAGCTGGCTGGTTCGCTTGTTGACGAACTTGTTGATTATGCTGTCGCTGAAGAGCTTCAAATCTTTCTACAAGAAGATCTCTCTGAACGTTGAACTCAATACGCCTAGCTCTCTCTTCTTCTTGTTCAAGAATAAAACGCATTCGGAGCCAATCGGGGGCGTTTCTCTTTACTTGCCAAGCAAGGCTAAACAATTCGGTGATAATGTCTTCCTGTTCGTCGTGAAAAGCTAAGTTTGGTTGTAATACCGGTTGCGGATCCTGATTTGGATTAGGAACGTTGGCCGGGAGCACCATTCTTCATGGTATTGGAAGAACTTGGATTTGTTGAGGATGAACTGGTGGCAAATGATCGTTCTATTTCGTCAAAAGTCTGTTTCAAACGATCAATTTTTTGTCTTATTAAATCTCTTTGAATTGCTTCTTCAAAACGTTTTCCCTTTTCTTCCTCCTTAGCGAGAACACGGCTTGTCTGACCAAACTGAACACGATTGGTCTGTGTTTTCCACGCTAGTGAGTACAATTGATCAATGATATCGGTAGGTGGTTGATTTGGTTGCTCAACAGGTATGTTAAAAGGAAATTCATGCGGCAACACCATACTGCATTTTGTTCACCTGTAATTCCACTACTCAGTTGTTGGAATTAGGCCCTCCTTCTAGCGCCAATTTTAGTGTTGATGCGCGTGGAAGAGGGTAAAAGAATCTCCACAAATAATAAAATTTTGAAAGGACTGGAGTTCAACTACTCAATTTTTCCCATTCAGGCCCTCCTTCTAGCACCAATTTTAGTGTTGATGCATGTTTTGTGACACACCCAACACTTTTAGAATAAAAAAGAATGCCCAAAGGCAGCTCTATCCTCTCTTGAAAAATTACCTCTTATGCTAAGATTGCCAGAAAGATCATACAGTAATTCCAATGTTCCGGTTTGGGGGATGGACAAGCTCAATGGATGATGTGATATGCTGGTTTCACAAAGGGACCTTGAAATGATGAACTTACTCAAAGTAGGGAGTTGGATTGATGTAACGTTGAACGCTCTTATGTTTTTGGGATTTTCAGTTTAGGATAAAATAAATAAGAAAAAGGATGAGGGTAAGGAACTAGATTTATGCAGGACTAATCCTATGAACTTCGGAGACAAATGCTGGATAATGGAATTTAAACCAATCTTTGCTTCGCCAAGCACGGCACTACAACTAGACAAAGACGGTGCAATCTTCAAGGGTTTACGAAAGATATCCTATTACACTATATCACCATCAATTCGACCAATGCATATAGATAATAGAACTCAAATTAAGCAATTTTAATGTTCAGACTAACCTTACACATCAAATTGAAAATCATCCAATTGAAAAAGGTATGAACTAATTCCACTTTCCAACACTATCAATCTTTCATTCATCTAAAATACTTGAAAACAAATTTACTCTATTTTGAAGAAATCAATGAAACCATGCGGGCTCATAGAAATAATAAATGCTCAATTCTGAATCCACTTATTATTTAAACAGCAATATTGCAACAATCTCATCAGTCTCTCCTTGAATAAATGAAATGAATGGGGTTTATATAGGCACCCCAATTACAAAGCAACGGCCAAGATTAAATTTGAAATCAACGGCCAAGATCAAATTTGACAAACCCTAACCCTAAAAGCATAACAAACTCAAAGACACGTGGCACAAGCAGAACACGCCACTTGGAGCATGGCAAATGATGACACCTTGCACTTCATTCGAGCAAGTAGGAATCCAGAATGCAATTCCCTTTGGATCGCTCCCTAGCTGCAAATGCAAGAAATTTGGCTAACACAGAATCAAGTTCCTCCATTGAGATATTTGGCACAAAATCCAGTTGTATTCCAATCACGTCCAAAGTCTCCAGGCACTGAGTAAAAGTTCCTTCCCATCTAGCCTCCTGCTTCTGAAAGTTCTCCATGAAGGTCAAAAGGGAAGACATATCATCAAGCTGATTCTCTGTAATAATCTGCACTTCTTTGAAGTAAATGTTCATCACACTTTTCTTTAATCCTTCTAAGTCTAAGCCATTCATATCATGATGTTCTTGTCCTGTTAATCCTTCAAGAGAAGTGAGGATTTTGAACTGAATTTTCTCAATCGTGCTCCGTATAGCAGCACATTCTTCCTTTATTCCATCATATGTCTTCTTTTTGGCCAATAAGGAATAATACCACCTGCTGAAATCATACGAGGCTCCTTCTTCGACAACACCTTCCTGGATCAAAATTTGCAAGGAAACTTCTTTTAGAACCCTCAGACGAGGTATCACTTTGTCCTGTACATACTGGAAATCTTCCCAATGGTCCTCAACTTGACTCACTTCAGTTATCAGCAATGCAGATCTGTCATAAGTTTGGGCGCACTTCTCCAAGAATTGCTCCATCTGTTTTGAAATATTGGTAACCCAACTCCTGGTTGCTTGACTCGTAATCCTCAAGTTGAAGGTTTCCACTTACTACCTTCCTCTTGCTGGGATATGCAGATTCATCAGGATTTTCGCCAATTGCTTCCTCCTGGCCATCCTTATTGTTCAATGTGGCGTAAGTAAGAGAAATTCCTTCCTTCCTCAACTTGCTGATCTGACCATCGACCCATTCCCTTGAGTAAGCAAAAATGTCCTTCATCAATGTGTTCAAATTGGCCATCTCAGGTTGTGTCCAGTTAGGCAATAAAATAGGCTTATCTTTTTCTTGTTCAAATTGAGGATGAATGTAGTCCCCGTTGTCTTTCACTTGGTCAGGTATAGGGAACAAATCGCACCTTTTCACAAGTTCAACTGGAATTCTTGACCAAGCCTTCTTCCTGACTCCATACTCGTCCATCAGGTTAGACCAGTAATCTTCGATCTGCATAACATGAAGGGACTTCTTCCCGTGCATCCTCAGGTATGGATCATAATCAGACCTTGGATTATAGGTGCTAAACTTGTAAAATTGCAACTCTACCCCTGCTGTTTTGGCTGACTGTAACGAAGGACAGACTTCTAGCATTTTTCCAATTGCAACCGGGAAATCCACTCTTTGTTTGTTCTTCTTCGCCTGAATGGAGTCTACACATGCTAGTTGCCTTGCCACCTCAAGCATAACAATTTTGTCTGTTGGGTATCGAGGAAGTCTGTACGGAGCATCAGAGAATCCATGAATTCTTATATAAGTAAATGTCGGAAACTGGATAAACCAGGACCCGAACTTGTCAAGCATTGCCATAGCTTCTTTAGATAGCCTTCTCTGCACTGTTCCTTGAAGAACTCGTGTGATGTACATGAGGAAGGCGTCATTTGTTATTTTGAAGTTGTCCCTGTAATGTAGTTGGAGCTGCGGGTAACAATCATATGATTTGAGTTGATCTTTCCGAAGTCCCACTTCGCCTTTACAAATCAGTCCTCTGTACTTAGTGAATCTTGCTAGAATATAAACCACATAAGAACTCATGTAAAAGGTTTTAGTTTTTTCAAGGTTCCTCAACTGGAAATCGATATTATCACTTATTAACTTGGCCCAATTTACAGCCTCCATTCCCAATACGATTTCCTCCACGTATGAAAACATCCATACCTCAAAGAAGGCTCCCTGAGAAGTTCCCATAACTCTGTTCAGAATGTGAATCATATCACTGTATTCTATCTTAAAATCTGTGCAAATTAGTCTCTTTGGCAACTTGGAGCAATGCCTTTTGGGTTCTTTAATCCAGTTGGAATTGATGATGTCCAAACAGGATTCCTTGGCTTGATCGAACATGGCCTGTGATTCTTGCTGAGTCCTGTTTAACATTTTCCGGCGATGGGGAATACCAAATACCTCCCTGACTGAATCCTCTGTGAAATAGGCCAGGGTGATTCCATTGGGCGTTTTAATTGATCTTGTTTGAGGATTGTACCTTCTGGCGCATTCAACCATTAACTCACTGCACTGAACTGCAGGCGGAAATCCTGCTGCTTGATGAAGTCCAGACTTAACAATATTTGAGGCGATAGGTGTAGGCATTTCGTTTCCTGTGCCAAACATCCTTCTCTTGTGCTGAATCGCATTAAATTGTTCAAAATTTGTATCTGTCACTTTTCTCCACTTCGAGGACAACTGGGATTCTGGATAAAATTCCTTCAGGACTTCCTTGACTTGAGCTTTTCTGACTCCACCTCCCACGTTCTTTGGAGAAGACATTACGCCTGTAAGAAACTCGAAGTTAGAGAATTTTTTAATAAATTTGCAAAAAGGCGATTTCTTGGCTGGAGAAATTTAAAAAAATTAATTAAAAATCCAGAACTAGATTAAAGGCTGCATGAAGAATAAATTCTTAAATGAAATCGATTTGCCTTTATTATTTTCAAAGAGCATTCATGGAATTTTAAATAATCTTTTGGATTTTTAAAGGTTTATACTGAAGTTTTCTCCAATCTTTAATGAAAAAATCCAATTCCCTTCTCAAAATCGCCAAAGATAACCTGCAGTTGTTTGAAGAAAATCTGGAAATGAAGAGAAAAAATCCAATTCAATGTTCTGGAACTCAAGAAAATCCACTTGCAGTTGAAAAAAAAGACGTCTTTTCTTGGGAGAGCTCTGCCTGTGAAGAAATTCGACTTTGTAAATAATAAAATAATGAGCTCACTAGATTGTCTTTTATAATAAAAACCTTCCCAAATTGTTTTAGGTCGATTTCTTTCTCTCATTGGTTGCATTTTGCTTTAAAAACGAAAAAGCAATCTTATCCTGATCTTTGACTTTTCAAACAAGGCGTCCCTCTTGGCTTGGTGATTAAGTTTTTAAAATAAAACTTAAGTTTTCTTTTATTTTTGCCTTTAGCAAAATTCGACCTTCAACTGGACTCCTTGACTTTTCAACTGGAATTTTGACTTCTCAAAGTTACTTTGCCTTAGAAAAAATTCGATTCCACCTTGAGAAAATTCGACTTCCAACTGGATTTTTCACTTCCCAACTGGAATTTTCACTTCACTCAATTTCCTAAAGTCCAGTTCAATAATTTTTTATGCCTTAGTCGATTTCTTACTTTGTCCAACTGGAATTTTCACTTTGTCCAACTGGATTTTCTTGAAGAATGCGAATTTCCTCAAATAGATGAATTTTACTTGGATTTTCCCTTTGATCAATGGATTTTCGAACTGGATTTTCTCAAGGGCGTACCTCTTCCAGACTTAGGCGAATTTTGCCATGATCTACTTGCTTTTTAGTTGATTTTTCAGTGATTTTCCCTCAAAGGTGTGATCTTATCCAGTTAATTTTTTTGACTTTGCATGCGCCTTTTCCTCGCCTTTCTCATCTTGCATGCGCCTTTCTCTGCTTTGCATGCGCCTTTCCTCGCTTTTCTCATGATTTTCCGATTTTTGCTTTATTTTTGCTCGCTTTTTAGTTCCAAAAATGGAAACTTTTGACTCAAATGCTAATGACACCCTGTACTTTCTAAAAATAGAAACTTACTAAAAATAGAAAAAAGCAAAAAGCAACTTTCTAAAAATAGTAAATTCCAGATTGGGCCAGAAATGCCAAAAACGAAAAAAGCAAAAAAGCAAAAAAGCAGAATCCCTAAAAAATAGGAAGTGTCAGAATTGAGCGAAAGCACAGGCGATCCTCGTCTGCGAGGCCCTCTAAGCACTTCCATGACGTTTATGTTCAGTTTCGGGCTCAAACTCCCAACTTGGCTCGGACGATGACCCCAGACCTTGACATGAAATTCCCAGATATCAAAGACTATGAGATTGCTACTCAACGCTAAACCCTAAGAGCAAACCAGTGAGGGTCCCCATTTGCAATGGGGCGATGTGTGAAAAAGGTCTACTTGATTTTAAGGAAATTTAAATCCAAGAAGTGAAATTCCAAACAAATGAACATACCAAATGTAATCTCATCAATAAATCAAAAGACATTAACACCATAAAAAAATCTGGATGTTCGAGCATATAGAAAATAATTTAGACAGCACAAGAAAAAGGGGGCACATAAGTGAATTTAATCACCTCTCACCACCACATGCCACTAGCAGTGGGAACAAAGAGCCAACCATACTTCATGGGTACATTCCCAAGATAAAACTTACTAGATTGGAAACCACGACAAAAAGGACAATATTCAAGGTTAAGAAGACAGAAATCACCTTCTTACCATGTGGATTTAATTTCCTTCTTTACCCACCACATGGAAGCCAAGACAAAAAGGACTATGTCAAAGGTTAAGAAGACAAAAATCACATAGATGGATTTAATCACCTCTCATCACCACTTGCCACTGTTTGTGGGAAAAATGACCCAGCCATACTTCATAGGTGCATTCCCAAGATAAAACTTACAAGATTGGAAACCGAGAGGAGTATATTCAAGGTTAAGAAGACACTACAAGGCACATTCTTTACCCAATAGAACCTAAATTCCTATTCTAAGCACACAAACATATACGAAACATGCAAATCATCAATCAAAACATTGAAATAAATAACGCCTAAACTATTGAATTTTATACATGAGGTATAAATATTTGGATCAGTCCCACCCCCAAAACACCTACCTTGCAACTGGGATAGTAATAAATAAACTAAAAGACAACAACATAGACAAAAACAAATACTAGATTCAAACAACCAATTGTGAACAATAAATTACTTACTGGCAAGTCACTTGTCATCCACAGATAAGTAAATTCAAAAGAAGATATGATGCATGGATCCTGCTCCCTATACTGGAGTCTCTTTGTGACATGGAACAAGAAAGCAAAAGAACCAATAGTGTTAAGTTCATCTTAGTATTGCCATATCAACATTGCAAATAAAGGGATTCAACGCCACTGGTCAATTAGAAATCACCTGATACATCACTTAGCAGCTCCCTACCATAATAAATGCTCGAATGCACATAGAAAACTAAAAGGCATAGAATCCTTTTATAGAAGAAATTAAATGCCAAAATACTAAGAAAATAGGTTTGCACAAAACATCAATTGTCAGAAGGCCTTAAGCCACCATCAACTCTAACTGAGACTGATGACAATGTAAGGAACACAACAATAGTAATACCCATTGTCAGTGGAAACAAAATATATGAACTTTTTTAAGAATCCCAGGACTACTTAACATTTGACTAAACCGCATCACAATAGAAAGGATTTCAAACCCATAAAAGATATAAAAGCAAATGCAAATCATGGTTCCAACAACAAGCAAAATCAACTATAATTTTTAACAATGTATATGGCATAAGCAATACACATGTGATAAGTGACATACAAAAATTATGAACAAATAAAGCCTTGAATGGATACCAATCTTTTCCCAGATCTTCTTGAAGCATTCAAATCAATAATTCATCTCATACGTCTGATGGATCTTTAAACTACAGCTTATCTAAACACCTAGTGCATCAAACATAACATGGAGTTGAGTAATGATAAGGAAATAAGTTTTAGGTTAGTGCAACTTACCAGGATATACACGCAAAGCTTCAAAAGCTGCAGATATGCTTTCAGAATCTGCACCAAGCATTATGATGTGACCACCCGACAATCCATCACTTTTGTACAACTTAGCAAATTCAGCAGATGACATCTCAGACTCGAAATTAGTAATCAATGTTGAGCTTTCTCCATTTAAATCATGTAATGTTGATCCAACAATTTGTTTAACTTTCCCCTGAAAATTTTCTCTAAATCTTGTCAACGGCCCATTGTGATAGTCTCCAAATAATGATCAATTTCCAGGCACCATTTGACATCAATGCTTGAATAATCTTAAGTAAAATGTGTAACATCAGAAACATGGAAATATGCTAGTAAAGTGCAACAAGCATTGAAAATCTTAACGAATATCAAGCAATTAAACAGACTTCCAGAAAACAATCAGCAGATGTCTCTATTTTTCAGTAAGGGTTCATATTGTTAGGTATAAAAAATAGGTTCATGCTTTAGCTAGAAATTTTATATGCTCTGTATTTTCTGCCCATGTAAAATCATGAAATTTACATTAATGGATGAAAAAAATACCATAAATAATGAGTGTAAACATGAATACACAGTTCAAATCATCAGTTAAAAAAAGTTCATTTACTCTTTAACAAGTAACTTTTGCTGGTTTGTAAATTGTAATAGTATTTTTTCTCTGTGTAAAATTGAGAGCAAAGTACTTGGCACAACTAGAAACCAAATTTTCTTCTATTGCCAAAAAAATCTAAAACAGAGATTTTAATTTATGTTCCTATTTTCAAATCAAGATATGCATTTCAACTGCCATGCACTCCAGATTGGGTCTGAAAAAACTCCATCTGTAGGAGGTTTTGAGGAAGTTAATTAATATTTTTTATGATATTTATGTTTTACAAACATCAACACCAAGAGATTCAACTTACTGAGCATGCATATAGAATTCACATCATCGCTTACAAAAGTATGTTTATCCTTTAACAAGTAATTTTTCTAGTTTGTATATTCTTGTGTCAAAAAATAAAATAAAAACAAGGATTCTAATTAATCTTACTCATTTTAGGTTCAAATTATGCAATTCAACTACCATGGATACTCAATTAACCCTCTCTATAGGAGGTTTGGGGAAAGTAATTAACATATTTCATGAGATATATGTTCCATGAACAGTCAGTTACAAGGGGTTTCAACTTATGATATTCATCATAGATAACCTTAAAGGTATTTTAAATACTTGTAACAACAACATTCTATTTTGATACACATATCAGTGAATTCCCAGACTCACTGGGCACTCACCAGACTCACAAGGGCTCGTGAGCCCTGGCAGTCAAACTTGGATGCATAAAACCACCTAAAATTGAAAAAAAATTAAAATATGAATTTCTAAACAATAAAAAGCCAAAATAAACACACAGTTAAGACCTACTTACAGCTCTATGGTTTCAACACTTGCAGCTTTTAAAGGGTTTGGAGTCTAGCTTCTTGGAGGCTGGTCAAAATCAATAAAATTATGAAAAATGGCATGCACTATGAAGTCCTTGTGGCTTCAAATGCCATAATTTGGACTTGGTGGTGGGGACTCTGCCCCTCAACCCCAACCTATATTGTGACAGGGAGCTCCAGACCTTGCTGAGGGCTGCCACCCCCAAATATCTGCTCTGGTTTTGAAAAGCTAGAAAAGAAAAAAATCCTTTTGGACCATGTCAAATGGCAAAGTGACAATTTTTTATTCTCTCAAGTTTTTTCCAATTAAAAACCAAGTAATTGAACTACAAGTATACTTATGGTTTACCAAGTCAATCGCAATCTCAAGTAATGTTACTATTATGACTGCAGCAGCAATGCAGACCTGTCTGAGATACAAGCTCCTCACTACCATAATTTATGACTCCATATTGCAATTTTTGTTTTTGATGCCTTGGATATCATAATCAATGAGTTTTGTACAGCTAAAATACTTAAGAATATTCATACATTTATAATTGATGTTTCCTTCCGCGCAAATCTACTTTTGTACTCGTTTGATCAATGTATACTTGTGTATGTGATCAAAGTAGATTCTAATTGATAATTTTATTATGCCTTCAAAGTTGATTTAGTGAAGGGCGAACAGTAAAAGCTTTTAAATCCTTAAAAATTCTCTACATTTCATTGGTTCTAAGTTGCGATTCATCAATATTAGACCAGGATGCGATACAATGCGATTGATTCGAGTTCAATTCGATAAGCCTCAAATTCGGCCGAGGATTGAAAAATAAGACTACCGGATCACAGTTTCAGATTCATGGGTTGACCTTCTGAGGATTGACCAGGATAAGTAGCGACAAATCCAAAGAATCCAGTATTTTGGCGTCAAAGCATGATCCACATAAAAACGTGTTTTTTTAATCATTTTTTATCATTTTTTTGACCAGATGTTGACTTCTAAATATTTTAATATTCATTGCAACCTTAATTTCGACCTCCAAACACACTAAATAGGTAAAAACAATCTCATTTAACAATTTGTGAATGAAAAACGAGTTTTTTTGCCTCCATTGCTGAACTTGCTCTCTTGCTTGCACAAGCTCGAATAGACTTGAAGGCTGATCGTTGGTTGTTCAAAGCTGATTGTTGTGCTATTCCTAAGTACTTGCAAGTGTCCGTTCATTGCCAAGATTCAAGAAGATTGTAGAGCAAGATTTGTTCAAAAGAGGTAGGTTTCTTTGAAGTTTTTTGATTTTTTTCTTACATTTTTTTTAAGTTTAACAAATGAACTATTTTGTTTTGTTTTTATTGTTTTACTTTTGTTGATTGTTCTCATTCTTTTAAATTTTTTAGTTTCAAATTTCAATACCAAAATTATTTCAATCTATTGTGCCTTGGCCCTTAGGTATTACAATGGCATTTGCTTCTAACTCAGGCCAATCTCGTTTCAAAATAAATGCAACTTCTCCCCTTTGGAAATATGTAGAAATGGTTCAACAATGTCCAGGTGGTGGAGTATTTATTTGGATTTGTAGTCATTGCAAAATTCAATACACGAGCTCATACAGTCGAGTGAAAGCCCACTTGTGTAGGATCCTTGATATTGGCATCAAACCTTGTCTGGGACCTCCAGAAGGTGATGGCAAAGGCCTTGCAAATGACATAGTGTTGAAATATATTGCTGAGCAAGAAAAAGCAGAGCAAAAAGCTGCTAGTCTTAAAAAAGCCATCCTTTGAGGAAAGGATCTCAATCCATGAAACCCCCTACACCACCTACTTATATTCCACCTACAGAAAGCCATCCATTTATGAACATCCCTCAAGAGCAAGCCGTGCCCTCATCAAATAAAAGATCTAAGGGACCGTTGGAAGTTTCATTTCAGAATGAGGCAAGAGAGATTGCTGATCAAGACATAGCAAGATGTGTCTATGCCAATGGATTGGCATTCAACGTTGTTCGTTCACCATATTGGCAAAAATGGTGAAATCTATTAATGAGGCTCCAAAGGGGTATAAGGGCCCAAGTTTTGAGAAGGTGCGTTGCACCTTATTGGAGAAAGACATGAAACATGTAGCAGACTCTTTGAAGCCCATAAGGGATTCATGGATTGAAACAGGGGTGACCATCGTTTCTGATGGATGGAAAGATGCAAAAAATCGCCCATTGATCAATGTTATTGCCGTGTCCCCTAAAGGGGCAATGTTTTTGAGAGCAGTGGATTGTGAGGGACAAGTGAAAGATGGTCCATTTATTGCTAACATCCTTTGCCAAGCCATTGAAGATGTGGGCCATCAAAATGTTGTGCAAGTTATAACCGACAATGCCAGAAATTGTAGGGCTGCTGGGTTATTGATTGAGGAGAAGTATCCACACATTTTTGGACACCTTGTGCTGTCCACTCCCTCAATCTAATGCTACAAAAAATTGGATCCAAAATTGAGTGGATCAAACAGATGTATGCTGAGGGCGAAGACATCCAGATGTTTGTCACCAACCACCATATGACACAAGGAATATTTAGACAATTCTCAAAATTGGAATTGTTGAAGGTAAGTTAATTCTCAATATTCTTAAATTTTTAGTTTTCTTTTAATGTTAAATTTTGATTTTGTAAATTTAAATTACATTTTAATTTTTATTTTGATTTCCAAACAAGTTGCAGAGACCCGTTTTGCCTCCAACACAATTGTGTTGTGACGACTTATAAAGGTTCGTGAGGCACTTTGTGCCATGGTAATCAGCCCTAATTGGGCCATATGGAAGCAATCTAGCAGTGAAAGGGGAAATAGGATCAGGCAAAGGATCCTAGATGATTGTTGGTGGGATCGTGTTGAGTACCTGGTCAGTTTCACTGAGCCTATACTGAGCATGATCCGTTACACAGACATGGATAGACCTTGTTTGGGAGAAGTATATGATGGTATCAACTCAATGATTGAGAAGATGAAAACCATCATCAATGCAAAAGAGGAAGATCCTGATGAAAAGTTCTTCAAAGAGCTACAAGAAATCATGGTTGATAGATGGAACAAAATGACCACTCCATTGCATCTTCTTGCTTTTGCATTGAGTCCCAAATATTATAGTCTTGAGCTTCTTTCTGTTACATCAAGAGTTGCTCCATATAGGGATGTTGAAGTGGCTGAAGGGTACAAGGCAGCAATTCAGAGACTCTTCACTGATCGTGACCGACGTGATCGAGTGAGGGCTGAGTTCATGGCTTTTGCATGCTCCGGTAGTGTTGCTCAGAATCTTGATGTTCTTCGAGACAAGTACAGGGTGGATGGTCATAGTTGGTGGTACTTCCATGGGCAAGAATACATGCACCTCCAACCAATTGCAATAAAAATCTTATCCCAAGTAAGTTTTATATTTTGTAATTTTAATTTTAATTTATAATTTTATATTAATTAATAATTTTGTTTAGTTAAAATTTGTAACTCTTAAGTCTTAACTATTTAATTTGGTCTTGACTCTTAATAGGTTGCTAGTTCATCTTCTTCAGAGAGGAATTGGAGCACATATTCCTTCATCCACTCAATAAAACGCAAAAGGCTGCATTCAAAAAAGGCAGAGGACTTGGTGTATGTGCATTCAAACTTGCGCCTCCTTACACACAAGCAAAGTTCCTACAAAGAAGGAGACACAAGGAGGTGGGATATTGAGCCAGAGCAGCTTGACTTGGATGCTTCCACAAGTCACTTAATTGCACTTGATATTGATGATGAGTATGAGCCTGAAGCAGCTACTGATCGTGAGAGTGGTAGTGTCGGTGCTACTGCTACTGCTAGTGGCAGTGCTTGTGCGAGTGCCACGAATGCTATTTGTGGTTCTACGCAAAATGTAGCATCTAATAATGCTAGTTTGTTTGATGATGATGACCCATATGATTCAGATTGATCAATGATCAATAATGGCTGATTGTAAACGTTTGACATTTTATGTTTGAACTTTAATTTATAATTTTATATCATGACAATCGAGTAATCACTAATATTTTAATATTTGACTTAGTGACTATGAAAGTGGTGATGTATTTTTGCTATGTTATTAGACTATTAATATGGTGGTGTATTCTGAACTTAATTACTACTGCAAATATGTATATATTTCTGATTTTTATATGTTTTTTGTATTGCCATGCGTACCCAAGCCGTACCCAAACCCAAATTTTTTTGAAGTGAGATCAGTACGGATTACGTGCGATGCAGATCAAAAGCAGTCGATGACTTAGTCGAAACCAATTTAATTTCTCTTTGAATTTTAATTTACACCATATCAATTTGAAACAGGCCAGACTAAAAATTTCAATCAACGGTGCAGTCTGTTGGATAAAGGATGGGAGACGATGCAAACGCATCTGGCCGTTCGTCACTGTCGGTATGATTTTCCATCATTTTTCTATTTGTCACATCTTTTCACTGGCATTAACTCATCGCGTCCCTCCTTGCATTCTACGCCAGCTCTTGCATTTTACTTACTGCAATATCATCATTCTTCACATTACCTACATCAAAACCCTCATTCTTAACCCCTCTTTCCGATTCTCAGGATGAAAATGACGCTCTGTTCAAATTTTCAGAGCCCATTTGCGCCCCCACTTCACACCCAATGATCTCCTGAGAGTCCTGAAAATATGCAGTTCTGCCAACATTACAAAACATATATTCCTGAAGTCTTCAGCTGGGCCAGCGGCAAGGAAGGTTTCAAGCATGACCACACTTACGAGTGCACAATAAGGATCCTGGCGTTGCAGTAACGATTCCCCAAGATGCAAAACATCCTTGCCCACATGGCCGCGCTGCAGGATAGAGCCCATTTATATCTCTGTAATTAATTCTTACTCTAGGGTTTGTAGAATGGAAGAAGGTATCCAGACCTTCCAGAAAATGAAGAAATTAATTGATGGGAAAGCCCCCGTGGTTGCGTATAATCTTATCTTAAATGGGTTTGGGAAATCAGGGCAAACTGAGAATGCATTTGGGTTTTATGAGGATATGATTAGGTTTAGGGTTTTGGCGGATGCTTATACTTTTAGATTAAAATTTCCAGGGGACTGTATGTTGTTTTTTAAGCAGTTTACTGTTAGATAAGATGTGATCTAATCACCACACTTGCGTACTGTGCACGGTGCTCCCATTCTTATCTTTGCATAGATTCAATTTGAAGTATTCGTAGGCAGCCTTGATACCAGTAAAGTAGAGAAAGGGATAATTCACAACTGACCAAGAAATTATGGACTTTGCATCATGTCTCTCAATTGAGAACTATTTTCTACCAAAATGATTCAGGTATTGAGGATTCGAAAGTAATCCATTCATCATCTGCATCAGTGTGAAAGTTTGCAGTATATAAGGCTGGAATTTAGATTCCATTATGTCCATGGTGTGAATTCCCTATAACGTTGGCAGAATCGGAGGAGTATTTGCATTTGGAAAGACAGTTGTATGAACAAAAGATTGGTAGAAAGTGGACTCCACTTAATCCAAGCTTGGACAGTTACGTAGCCGAATTTGCAGTTGCAAAATGTGGAAGCATAGACAAGGCACGTGAACTATTTGAAATAATACCTTGAACAAATGGGTTGCATGGAATACCACATTTACAGTATTTGCAAGGACTGGGTTCGTTGAAAAGACTAAAGAATTTTTCAAGTGAATGCAACAGGCAGGTGTAAGATCAAAATCCACTACATTTGTCAGCATCCTTCTTGCCAGTGTGTAAAATAGGAACTTTTAGGATTTATAAACAAAGAAATAAAAATTTGTAGGAGTTATAAGGATTTTTTGTATTTGGTCACATTGTCACTGGCGAGATGATATATATACAGACCTGGGGTTGAAGCATGTCTTCTAATGCAGGATATTATTCCATTTGCCACCATATCTACTGGAATCTGAATATTTCAAAGATATTAATGATATCAAGTTTTCATAATTCATATTATCGTGAATGTTGTTTCTGGATTTGATTGCTTAAGTGTTTTTTATGATATTCTTCACTGTTTTCTTACGACTTCTCAATGCTAGTAAGATCACTTTGAAAGGTTCACTCACCACATCTATTATCAAGTTATGAGCTGCTGGAAACCTTGATAGTTAACCCTTACCGTATGCAATAATCAGTGGATCAACCATCCTTTCAACCAGGAAATCATGGTTTATGGTTAGAGATTTCAACATGAGAAGAAATAAAGTTGTACCTATTGGTGAATGAAGTCCATCTGGGAATTTTAATCTTCCTAGTTATAAACTGTCCTGCAGAGCATTTAATTCTTGAAGTGCAACTAAGATTGAAAATGGAAAAGATTTAGTCAAGGTAATAATGGGTGTACCACTGCCCTTCAATTCACCCTGGAAAGGGCTCTGACAAAGTGCTTTCAATTATGCTGGGACGCACTATAGCCATTGGGATATCGCCCCTGAGATGATCCACTACCATCCCATTGCTTTTGTGAATACGTAAGCATTTGGCCAACCGAATTTTCTTGCTCTAAGAATTGACAGTCCCCACTTCATTACATGT
>VDFB02268813.1:46672-66432 GCA_007258455.2 Sequoia sempervirens | reverse complement strand
GAAACAACCAAGATATTTGCTATAGACCCCTCTCATGACTATGAAGAGATAATCAACCATGTCCAGAGGCACACAAAATGTAGAGAGGGGACATGCTTACACAAGAAGGGGAAAAACTAGAGTGTCGATACAAAGCTCCATGGAAAGAACAAATTATATCTACCTTATCATGTGACAATAATGAGAAAAAGAAATAAAGGAATGATGATAGGCTAAACATACACAATCTAGAAATGATTTCAATATGGAGAGCCAACATAGATTGCCAGCCTATCATCTCATAGGCATTTGTACCGAAATACATTGTCAAATATGCATCAAAAGCACATAAAGCATCTTAGAATTGTACTAATATGTTAACAAGAATATCTGCAACCCAAAAAATAGATGACCCGACCCTCGCAGCATTTCAAAAATTCATAGTAGAGATTGCGGTAGAGCATGATATAGGAGCACAAGAAACATGTCATATGCTTCAAAAATTTCCACTTGTTTATAATCGACCTTTTACATCTTTGAATGTTGGACAAAAAATGTTCCATCAAATAACAAGAGGAATAGATGAAAGACACTTGCAACCTAGCTACCTTCATTCCTACATTAATTGGCCTCTAGAATTGGAGACAATAACCCTATTTGAATCTGCATGATCTTTCTCCTATTTTGCAAGTCGCAAGGGATGCAAGTGGAAGAAAGAAAGGTAAAAGTGATTGTCAATGTTTTCCCAAAGTTCTACAACATCCCGGAGGAGGGCTCAGACCAATTTGAAACATTTTGCTGGAGTGAGTTACTGTTGTACAAACATTTCCAAAGCTTGGAAATTGACATAGGGATTACTAAGGATACAATAATTGCAAATTGGAAGCAAATGAGTGCATCCAAATATGATGTATGGCATGTCACTCGCACCACTTGATTGAAAGGAAGCACCAAGGATGAAGAACTAGACAACGAAACTGAGATGGACACAAGGGACATAATATAAATGAATGAATGAGAATTATTTTCACAAATGGGTCCCTCAAACAACATCAACCTAAATGAACTTGAGATGCTTGGTAGGCGCAAGTTTGATAGCAACTACATATGGGATCAACTTGCAGTGCCCCAAGATCTTCATGAAATTGCCACACAATTCATAAACATGAAAAAAGCATGTAGCCAGGAAAGGCATGTTCTAAGTAAGTATGATGTCCCAGACTATACATTATCACTGAAATAAAAACTAGCACTCACACATATTATTGACCACAACAAACATCACTCAGATAAACCATTGCACATGATCGTTCAAGGAACAAGTACAGGAAAATCCTACTTGATTGCTTGCATAAGAAAAGCACTCGAGAGTAATAATCTGCACCAACAAAGCTAGCTGCTCACATTAGCTCCTACAGGGGTTGTTGCATTTAATATACATAAATCAACTATACATTCAACACTTCGGATTCCTGTCAAAGAAATGCACCCATTGCAAGGCCAAGCATTAACAATATTTCAGAAAGAGATGAAACACATAAGATATATGTTGATTGATGAGATGAGCTTCATAGGGCCAAAGTTACTATTGAAGATAGATGTGAGGCTACGCGAGGCCTTCCCACACCAAAATCTATACTTCGGTGGGGTGTCAATAATACTAATCGATGACCTTGTGCAACTGTCGCCTATGATGGAAAAACCTATTTACACATCACACTCAAATGCAAAAACACTATGGGGCCAGTTCACGACCGCTGTCACCTTAGAAACAATATTCCATCAACAAGTCAAGACTCTAGCACAAAGACAATTTTGTCAAATGTTGCAAAACATACAAAATACAAAAGCAACCCAAGAGGGTTGGCAACTTCTAATGACACGCATAGACAAGCATCTCACCTCCAGTGAAAAGAACTGTTCAACAATTCAATGCACTTGTTTGCTACCAATGATTTAGTTAGACTGCACAATAGAAGAATGTTAAAATTGTTGAACCATCCAATTGCAATAAGTATTGCAACCAACACCAGGACCAGAGCAAATAATGTAACTACTAATGAACAACTTTAAAAGAAAGTATTGCTTTGTAGAGGGCAACACATCATGCTCACAACCAACATATGGACACAAGTAGGACTTGTAAATGGAGCTCTAGGTGAAGTTGTTGAGATTCTTTACAGTCCCAATTCCAAACCACCAGATGTTCCAATGTATGTTGTAGCAAGGATCGATAATTATAGCGGGCCACCATGGAATGGAGATGACCCCAAAAGTATACCGATAATACCTGTATCATTGGGCAGCCAAAGGTAGATTCCACTCACAATGGCATGAGCTATTACCATACACAAATCCCAAGGCTTGATGCTAAAAAAAGCAATGATTGACATTGGGAAAATAGAAAGGCAAGGATTAACATTTACAACTATATCTAGAGTGAAATCGTTGAATGACCTTCACATTCAACCAATGTTCTCCTTTGAGAGATACTCCAAAATGCAGAACAATCCATACACAATTATGAGGAAAGAAGAGGAAGCTCAATTACAACAACTGTCTCTAAGAAGTGAAGGTACATAACTCTTATCCCTTTCTCCCTCACATCTTTCCTAGTTATTGTCGGATCATCAATTCCTCTTTTACAAATTTCACTTTTGCAGATATCTGCTACAGACCGTGACAAAATCAACTACAAGGACAAGAGAGATAAAGCCTCAAGCATACATTTCACTCAAAGGCATCGATGCCATCAACAACTTTAGCATATTCAAATTCTTATGGAATTTTGTTATTACATTGGCAAAAATAATTTCCAATAATAGTAGTACGATAAATTGAATATGTAGAAATCATTATACAAGTCAACAAATAATCACTGCATCTAACCATTCCATTGTTTTTGTTCTATAGGTCTCGAAGACAAATGACATATATCATAAAACCACATCGTTAACCACCAACAATTGTATTATACATAACCAATCTCTTGCGTTTGTGATTTTGATGTGTCATAAAATAGTTTTTGTACAAAATTCTTCAAAATATTTTGATGTGTCATAAAATAGTTTTTGTATATCATTAACCAGCAACAACTATACTTGTTCCAATTGACCTTTAAAGTTGCAGGGCTTCTTTGATTGTACAAAATATATTATGTTGTAAAACCATTTACCATATCATACTGCTTTAAATTAAGTTCCCTTTGTTCATATTCAACTTTACTCGCATCCCATCACCAGTTGACTTTTGCTATAAATAGTTAAGTCTTACAAAAAACAATTTGCATTTTTCCCTCCCTACCAAAATATATCGTTCTATTGACGTAACCATTGCACCTCGTTGAGATACAAGCACTAGTTAATAAATATAGTCAATAATACAATCTGTTGCCTCATAGACATTGCCGAATGAAATGGAATTTTCCTTTTTAAAAATAAAGCATTGCTGTGACACACTATACGAGACCCCGGACCTTCTGACGCCTTGTCAGAATATCTGTTATGCTTTTAACTCAAACACCATGTAAACAGTGTACTTTTGTATTTAAATACCCTCCGACATGGGTGGCAGCATTTACGTGATTTTACTAATACATTTACAATACCGATGATTGAAACTTGATAAATTATCCAAAGCTTTGCCCAATTTCTCCGTTAATTGATATTTTAAACCAAAAATTAGTCACGACTCCCACTATGAATGAACACTCGTCCCTATGCAAGGAGTGCTTGCGTATAATCCGTCTCCATCCACGCCACAAATTCTGCATCTACGTATATTATTAACATAGGAAATCCACTGTAGCATGTCAACGAAAGATTGAAGAAACCCAGATCTGCAAAAGAGAGCTGTATAGCTTTGAAAATGGGTGAAAGTTATCAGGGAATCAGGAGTAAAATCCTTAACTATGCACCAAAGTCCGAGCAAATTTTGTCCCCTGCAGGCCTGGCCACATCGGGGGCAATTCTGCTGTTTATAACAGGGCTGACTGCAATTGCTGTGGTGGTTTTAGCCCCTGTTTTAATACTTTTAAGCCCTTTATTGATACCTCTAGGAGTCCTACTGTTTGTTACAGTTGGGGGACTTTTTTCTGCTGGGTTGTTTGGGCTGGCAGTGTTTTTTGGTGTTTCATGGTTGTATAACTATGTTAATGGCAGGAAACCTGTTGGTTCTGATCAGGTAGATTATGCATGCAAGAGGATAGTTGATACAGCAAGCCATGTGAAAGGATATGCTCGGGATTGTGGTGGGTATTTGCAAGGGAAGCTGCGAGATGTTGCACCTGGAGCTTAGAAAAGACGTATGTTGCATTGCAACGCCCTGGTTGCATGGATGCAGAGGGACGTTGTGGTTCTAGATCTGGATATATTTCATATTATGATAGCTGTTTATTTGCTTATGTATTTCATGAATAATCTCATGAGCATTATCCTTTTCATGGAATGGATTCTGCTAGAATGGGACCTCTTATGTAGCCACTGTACAGGCTTCTACTGTAATAAACCATCTTTGCTAATGTACCTATTAATGATCTTGAATGTGTATTTTCTTCATTTTTTCTAAATTAATGCTTTTATCTTTCCTTATGAAATGTTTTTCTCTTGGATTTTGTTTTGAAATATATTTATCTATCTTAGATTTCATGGCCACGTTATTATTATTTTTATATTTGGAACAAAAAATTATATACAGCTGAATTTAAAAGCTTACATAATTCTAATTGATGAATAAGGGAAAACTAATATCAACTATTATTTTCACATATAAGCATCCAATTTCATTTTTAAATAATTTATATTTAAATACATTTTAAGATTTTTTAGATAATTCATCTTAAATTACATTAATAAATAAACACTATTAAAAAAGTGAATGTTATTTTAGATAAGTCACCTAAACAAATCAAAAATTAAAATATGTTGTTTAAATCTGAACTCTCAAACATCATTCAATCCTTGAATGTTCCTACATTTCAACATCACCATACACCACACTGCTTTCCATTATTAATTGCATTCTCTACATGCCGATGAGAATGGGCATATAAATGCTAGCCTAAGCTTGACAATGGTGTTCATGTTACGTGGCAACATAACGTCTCTCTAATGGCTTCCTAAGGTCCACTTACAGGGAAAATATGAAGTTTCATCAAGTGGTTCCAAGAATGAATGTTATACCTACAAATGCAGGAAAACAGATCTGTATGGAATTTCAAGGCATATCTTGGATGGCATGTAACGTTCATCGGAAATATTTAGGAGCCACTTGGCAAATATCTGTGAATTGTGATTAACTATAAATAGTTTTAAGGAAAGATATTGTATATATTAGATTTTGTATTAACAATAGATTGAATAAGTGGTGTCTCATTTATTTTGATAGGTTTATTTATGGTGAGAGATGATGTTTTTTTTCAAGTTTGAATGAAAGCTGATTACATAAGAAATAAGTATTATAAAAGGCTGTGACATAGCTGCTAGAACTAAAAACATGAACTATAATTACAATAGCAAGGTTGTTGAAAAATAGCTACGGAAGAATAGATATAGATCAAAATTAGTATTCAGAAGCAAGACTCAGAAAGCCTATGATGAAGTACAAATTAACAGACACCAGAAAACTAATAGCCAAACTTTAGTTATAACAACTATAGGAAATGGATAATTTTAGAGCTAGAGAGTACTTCTGTATAGCAGCAACTACTGGATTAAACTGGCAGAATTATAGGAATTTTGAACCTGCTGTTGAAGATGTTTTATAAATCCTTTATTCACTTCATGATGGTTACTTTGGAGAGTTTTGATTCGATGATTAGTCTGTTCTAGCTGGCATGCAACTCACTTGTTATTCTTTTATAGTACTTATGATTGAGAGATAAGAAAAATAATTTGGAAAGAGAAGTAAAGTTTCGAAATTTCATTTTGTTAGATGAATATATACATTAGAAAATATAGTTTTATTCATAATTTTTTAAATATGCAAAAGAATAGTATGCCTCATTAAATTTGCAACAATATTATTCTTCAATCATGTTTTAAGTAAAGTCTTTTGTCAATTCAAATGATGGTCAATTTAAATAAGTACATTTCTAAAGACAACATACCAATGTTTTTTTTTTCAAATTTACAAGCCCAAAACAAATGTCTCATATTTATATCTAGATACTTTGACAAAAGAGATATTTAATTGTTGAACAAGTAAGATATTTAAGCTCTCATCAACTATTTACAATATAATAATTTTCAAGTAAACATTTGAGCATCTACATCAACTTTATATTTCTAGATTCAAGCACCCAGTTTAGTATAGTATTTATAACTGAATTTGCACCTCCATTTAATGTTGAATCAGATAATTAAAAACAAAATGAGGGAAAAAAAAGATATATCTATTTTTAAGGAAATAATGAGAAATGATAGATGGCCAAAACCAATCTTTGAAGAAATTTCAAGTTATTAGAAGACATAATTTTATAGCTTAATTAGAAGACACTATAGACTACACAAAAATGAAACATTTATAATTTTATCCAAACGAAATTATTTTTTTGATGATGCACCAAAAAGACCATTGCAAGAAAGAGAAGTCCCGTTAATTCTTGAATTATTTGAAACTTTTCTTAAATAAATGATAAGCTGGAAGAAACATAATGGCTAATAGTTTATCCTAAAATTGGATATTGCCTATTCCACCCAATGAAAGTGGAAACATTTAAACTAAAACTATGTTGTAATGAAGAATCCATCCATTTAAAAAAATTACATATTTTATTCCACACTTTTTGAGTGGATTAAATAGCAAAAGAGACTTTGATCTCAAAACTAGGTGTGAGGAGAATATTATCTAACCAATTAAGAATTTTGCATTACACCTACAGCTTTGGAGTACTTACAACGATTTCATTTTCTGATTTTGATTAATAGACAAGGGAACAGTGAAGTTAAAACACCGATTTCACATTAAAAAGATGCAAATGGGAGGAACACTACAATACACAACAAACACATATTTATTTTACATATGTAAATTAATCCAGTAGAATCTGAACAAGTATTCCTAACATACTAGAATCTAATCACGAGATTTTTTATTGAGACATATAGACTTGTTACTGCCACTCTTAAATGGAAATGGAATAAGGGTTATTCATGTAATTGAAGTAAGCTCGCTCTCGTCCACTAAATCTGCATGGATGCGTGCACATGGAAGGCTTTGGTTATAATGTCAGGATATTTCCAGAGTGCTTCATTAATTCAATGATTTTGAGAGCATCCTCGCAAAAACAATTTTATGCTTATCCTGCAATCCTTGAATTCCATAGGATGGCATCTCTTTGAGGCATTATGTCAAACAGTTCACGTGCATTGTCTACTTTGCATACATGTCTACCAGGGCAGTGGCAACTACATCTGACTAATGCTTTGATGGATGTCTATACCATGTTCTAAAATTCCCATTTTGGGACAGGGAAATGAACGATAAATGCTGGCAAAGGTTGGGAAAGTTTCCAAAGACTTAACTGACGAATCCATTTTGTGCATATCATGCAATCATTGTATTCCAGGAGATGACATCTCTTTGTGGCATTCTGTCAAACAGTTCGCGAGTCTTGTCCATGCTTAAGAAAGGTCCTAAAAGAAGTCTTATTTAGCATGCCAGTTATGAATGCTTCCAACTGCTTCTTCTAAGTACACAGGTGCCATCAACTTTTCACTTGTAGCCTTTCTCACATACCAAATACCTATACAATACATACCTTTTTGACGCTCCATATGTGCATACTTTAATTAGAGAGTTTCTCTTGATTTTGCTTCGCACTGAATGTGTGCTCTGTCACTTGTACCCTGTTTTTAGCTGTCGAGAATATAAGAAAGGTTGAGTCAATGCAAGCCATTTGAATGAATGTTCAAAACTCTACTTCTGAGGAGAAGAGAGGAGATTACCAGTAGTATCTCAAACGGTCTTTGATTTCAATATGTAGTAGCTCAAATTATGTGAGGATTATTAGAGATGTTTGAATTCGATTGTGATAATTTTTGCAACGATGTTTCGATCCGTGATCTTCTTCATCCTATGATGGATCATGGAGTGTGATCTGAAACATTGATGCAGAAATTATTCCAGAGTCCAGAAATCTGTTAAGCAACTATCAATATGGATGTTGGAAACTTATTATCATTGAGAGATAATGTTTATTATTAGAGATGATGTTTAAGTAGAAAGCTAAGGAATCATCCCATTTTGTTACTTTTTACATAGTATTTATTTTAACTATCTAAACATTTTAATAATAATATATTTATTTATTACATGATAATGATGTAATAAATTTTAATAAATGGATATATTTTTGGCATGATAAATGAAGTTCTATACAATCAAAAATAGTATTTTAGTAGGTATCAAAAGTTAAAAACTTTCATATATGTATGTTTCTGTTAAAATATTATGCACTTAAAAAAAGGCACATCAATTCAAGTTTGTATGCAATTGTTGTGACTTTCAAGAGATGAGGACAAAATGAGCACTAAAGGGATGTTTTTTGTGACCATAATTTTGTAATTATCATGTGGTAATTATGAAACCATTAGTTTAAATAGGGGTGATTTTGTAACCATTGTAATCTTTTTAAAATTGGAGGTTTCATGGAGATTAAATGTACAAGAAAAGGAAATGACAAGAAAATATTTTGTCTTCAAATTCTCATCATTCAGACTTCTAATTTGAGTATAACATGTTTAAGGTGCACATTATTTTTCAAGAAGGAAAAGGAGAGTAACAATCAAATCTTTCAATTGCAAAGCATAATACATGAGAGAGAGGATGGAATTCTAGATAGAGTACATAACTTGTATGTTTAAAAGTAGTCAATATCAAATAGGACTAAAAAGATATAAAACAAATGGATTGAATTCTTCAAATATATAGTTGTTTCTACAATCTGAAAAAATCTTAAACAATGTGTGTTTGCCACTTCCGAACAATTTTCCTCACCTCATGTTTCCATGATGAGTCTATTTATAATGTGATTTGCTTTTGTTCATGTTTGGTATGAATCATGCTTGGACACTTTGAATGCACAACCTATTTCTTAATTAATAATTTTCACAAACATAATCATTTAGAAAATTTAGAAAAAATAGAAAGGAAAATATAATTCATAAATTTAATTGTTCAAAAGATTGCTAGAAAATCTACAAACTATAACTAGTAATTAGATTTTTGACTAATATTCTTTGTGCCTTCAAGACTTTAGTGAAAAGGATTAAAATCAAAAGAATTGTTTTTCTTTTCATATTATTATTAAAAAGGTTAAAAAATAAAGAATTAAATATTTACAATGATTTTTTGAAGTTTTTATTTCAATTTTAAATTATTTTTAATATATTGATATTGAAAAACATGAATTTAAATTAATTCTTATTTGATTAAAAATGAAATATTGAGTGATATACTAATCAAGTCATTTTATAAAAAAATACTAAGAATTATTTTTATGGAGTGCAGATTTTTATAAGAAAAAAAATATGTTAAAATCAATTTGATAAAAGGTAGAGAAAGAATGTTGGAAGACTTCCTTGCATAAGGGAAAGAAGTAATATTCCTTTTAACATAGCAGAGGAAACCAGATAGAAGTATAGACTTCCTTATTTAAGGGAAGAAAGCAATATTCTTTTTAAAATAGTAGATGGAATCAGATAAAAGGTATAGACTCCCTTATCTAAGGGAAGGGAAGCAAGTAATATTTTTAGACAAGGAAGAAATATTTGTTTAACATAAAAGACAAATCAGATAAAAGATATAGACTTCTTTATTTAAAGAAAGAAAGAAATATTTCTTTTAAGATAGTAGACAAAATCAGATAAAAAATAAACTGCAAACAGAGAAAGAATATTCTAAGTTTTCCTTGTTTAACAGAAGGCAGTAATATCTTTTATAAGATAACAGACTAAATCAGATGAAAAGTATATAACAAAGCAATTGCAGCCAAATGAAAAAAAAATCCCGAGTGTCTTAAAACCAAATCACATACATCCCTAAATTTAGGTTTCTGGTATTTGAAGATGCCCAAATTCCATGGTGGATTAAGTGAGATTTTGAGATGTGTACCTGGTGTGAGCAATATCCTAGACTATCCACTGGATTCGATTGATGCTTTGGGTTTTGCAACGCTGTTTACATCTGTGGTAGGAATTGTAATATGTCTGATAGTTTTAGTGCCTCTTTTAGCAGGCCTTTTTTCTGGGGGTATTTTTGGAGTGGCAGTAAGTTTGGGTGTTAGATGGCTCTATAACTTTGTCAATGACAGATGTCCTCATGACACACCTGCTCCCGCAGCTTCTTATAAGACAAATATTAGGCCTCGGTATGCCGACCCAGTACTTCAAGTACAGTTTTTTGTTTTTAAATCTGAAAGCTATGATTTCCTCTTTATAAAGGTTGATTTCTGTTAATTTAGTAAATTCGGGTCTTTCAGACAGAACACTCGATGGGTGGCGCAGTGAAGAAGATAAGGATTCATTTTTTATCAATATTGGTTCCCCCTGGTTGTCTTGAGGCACCAGGAGCACTTTATTTCAAGTTCCAACACCCTGGCTATATGCATGGTTTTCTCGTCTTGGAAGGGTGGTTTTGGTCAGTACAGTTTAAAGCTGGGTTTTTTAATAAGTAGTATTTGTATTTTTTTGGGTTGCAGTATGTTTTATTGGTTTTAATTGTATCTCAGAAATCTAAGGTCATCTATGTCTTGTGAAAATTGTTTATAGTAATTGATTGTTTCATGTAAACAGTTAGTATATTGTTTGTTCAAATTTGTTATTTATTAATATATATTAATATAATTTGAATTGATATTGGTTTTTTTCAATTTTATTATAACATAAAAAATGTTTATTTTTATAAATTTTTTAATAAAATTATTATTATATTTAAAGAAGTGAAAATAAAGATATCGTTGCTGATATATGATTTTTCACAGTTGTGTATAGTTTCTGGTTTTAATCCTGTGAATTTTTTCTTCGGGAATCAAACTCCATGATCCATCATGGGAGAGAAACTATACACAATAAAGAGATTATTATAAACATTGTTTTGAATAATTATATATTTAGTTTTTGTATTAATATTTGGTTTAGACTAGATGATTTGGGGGATAAAAAAAACATAATTTTATTATTATGTGGTTTTGGTACATGAAATTATTCTATTGACCTTTGTTTTTTATACTAGTATAGATATTTTAAATATATTTATTTAAAGATCTATAAGTACCAATCTTGAAGTGCCTATAAGGGAAAGGGGCCCATCGTGGATAGGGGTCTAATGATGAGTATAGAAGTAGCCCTAAGTGGGCCCCATAGTGGTAGGCTTAATATCCAATAAACTTACACTTAATATTCAATTGCAAAACACTTTTATCTATAAAGTACACAAATTGACAAATCATGTGATGCCACATCAGTGCACCAATAATACATGACTTAGTGACCCACTATCGGTCTCACCTTTTTTTTGGGCCTTTTTGGATACCTTGACAAAAAGCATGCTAATGTGGACTTGAAACCAATTTTTATAAGCAAGGGACTTGCCAAATAAGTTGTACAAATTTGGGAGTGATTTGAAATTTTCACATAAGACTTTGAGATGCGTGAAGTTAGGGTGACCCACTATAGGCCCCTCTCCATTTCTAATGTATCTATTTTTAGATTAAATGCATTTAAGATACATATGCTAGTTCAAAATACACTCATTATTATATATTATGTCATCATTTGAAATTGTTATAATTAATCTAATTAAATGTGTATGATTGTAGGATGCTCTCACTCCCCCACCCCAACTCTACTTCTTCATGGGCTTAGTGGTTGGCCTCACACTTTCCTTGCTCTTGCTAAATCTCTTGTTTGTGACACTCAACCTTTTGATGAAGAAAAAAAAGATGATTGAGACCTCCTTCTCCTCTCCCTAGTGCATTAGCTCATGATAGGTAGAAGCTATTTTTATGTTTTGTTCAAGTTATTTTTTTCATTTGAATTTTTGGAGTGTGACTTTTTCTTTTTAATGTGTCATATTATTGTATAAATAATAATAAAGACACTTATTAAAAAAAATAGAAAATATATTTTTACAATATTTATATAAATATTATTTTAAACACCTATCTGAACTCAAACATTCTCAAGGACAAATTAATAGATAAACAATAGATAATAAATTATTTTTTAAATATTTTTTTACTTTATTGTAGAGCTATTTTATTTTCAATAATAATGCAACAAGTCGTAAAAATGAAAAAATAGATTAACTTTTACTATAATAGTTATTTTATTTTTCAATATGAATATAATTTTTAATACATATTTATGTAAAATAAATAGGTACAGTTAAATAGGCAAGGAAATAGATAAGAAAAGACATAAAACTATTTACTTTAATATTTAATTAAGAAATATTTTACTTTAGACATTATTTACTTTAAAAGAGTAAGATTTTGTTTCACTTACCAATTTGTTTACTATGTTTATTATTAAACATTAATAATTGGACATATAAATGGGTGTCAAATTTAAGTTAACAGGTGTTTGTTAATAGACTCATGTCATTACAATCCATACCATTTGTCATTGTAGTTATGCCTCTCAATGTAATTATTTGTGCAATTATATAAAAAAAATTAATGAAAAATAAAATCTATATTTGAAGATTTGGAGACCTCATTCAAAAAATAGTTTTAACACATATATAGAGTAGACACCCACTAGCTAAAAGAAATTAAAACAACTTATTAAGTGATGTTTAAGAGGCGTAATGGTAAAAATTACATACGTTGCACTTTTCCCTTTGTTTTGGACTTTTTGCCAATTTGTCCTGAATGCAATAAGGAGTGCCTAAAAAAAAATTATTACATGTGGAAGTTGAAAAATAATTTGATAATAGATTTTATTCTCATTTACACTAATTCATTGATCCTCAATTTATCAAATTTCTATCTTGAATTAGATTTATAAATATAGAAGTGATTCAAGTCACTTCTACATTCATTGAAATTAGACCCCCATAATTTCAAACATAATATTAAAACCTTAGCCTAGTTGGTTTCCCTCTAATGGACTGTTATTAGACAATTTGAAATGCAAAATAGTTGAATTTTATACTAGGGTTTTATATTTAATAACTGACCTGATTCATTTAAAACATAAATAACAAACACATAAATTGAATGCCTTCTAGCACAACACACACAATAAGCTTAAAATAAATCATCTAATGATATTAGCACGACATCATCATCCTAGGGCATATTGCACTATTGCTTTTTTATCCTCAACCTTGTTCAAATTCATTGGATTGAGATCCATTTTGGGTTTGACATAGAGTATTTTTCCTTGCAATTTATAAATGTCTTGTACAAAAACCAAGTTCTTATGTGAATATCATAATGAAAACTCTAAAGTGGGCTAATAGAAGACTTCTAAAAATTATCAAAGATCACATATATAGGTAAATATCAAGTTCATAGTATTTCATTAGATCAACACTAAGAGGATTAATTATATAGTTACAAAAATTACCTTAACACAAAAACAAAAGTTTTATAGATTTTGATGTGTCCCTCTATTAGTAGCTAATATTGACAAATCACTTCAAGATTAAACTTGGGATTTGATGGATAATACATCTAGTTTGAATATTTGTTGCAAGGAATTTTCATGTGTAGTTCACATGAATTCATCTAGTTTATACAAAGTTGAATTTTCTAGAAAGGGATTGGAGAATGTGGGGTGAGACTCACTAGGTGTTATTATGTTACACCTTATTTTTATGACCAGATGTATAATACCTAATTCCAAACCTACAAATTAGCCTCCAACAAGAAGTACATATTAGTCTTCAAAGGAAAAATAACATGTTTTGATATAACTCGTGCAGCTAAAACAAAATTAATGATTGAGAATTAAAATGACAGGATAACAACCATTTGGTCAATATAAGAAATACACAATAAGATATTATGTTATATTCATACTCAAGAAATACTAAAATAAACACAAATATGGGATCTTCATACTAATTTAATCTAGTTTTGTCCCCTTTTTTGTGTGCTCCTTCTCTTATTTGAGCAATTCTATCTTTTCCAGAAAACTAATACTTCACCCAAAACTAACTCCCTACATAAGATATTCATCCTAGATTCTAATCTAGAATAGTTATTCACCCCTACTTTCATTTCCCAATCTAAAAATGCAAAGATGTAATAGTTGTTAACTTTAATTTTGACAACAATAAAACTATTGAACAATTAACTAAACTTATTAAAAGTAGGGTCCTAAAAATTTAACTCACATTCAACTAATAAAAATAGGGAAAGAGAAATTTAAGGAAGATGCTTCACTTCATCTACCCCTCTAATAAAATTTGAACCTCCTAGTTCTAGTCCAAAAAGATAGATTTGTTTGGTTATACTTAAGCAAGTCTACTTTTGTGATCCAAGAGTTGTAAGAATCCAACAAGTCTTCATAGTTAGCAAAATAAAATTTATATGACCTAGACCATGTAGCCATTGATTTAGTATTCAACACTCATTCCACTTGCTCTATCTTCTTCTTTGGTAAGTTCCTAGTACAATGATCACTTTCCTTCTCATTTTTCTCATCTTTCGCCTAAATCATCATTGTTCTAGTTGAATATGAATATAGGTTGGCAACATTAAAGATAGGACTGATGTCCAAGTCTTCAGGAAAATCAATTTGGCAAGCATTCTCATTTATCTTCTTCATCGTTTTTATTGGGCCAATTTTTTTGGGCTTTAATTTGTTGTAGGGACCTTGGGGATGTACCTTTCCTTACACATATGAACCATGACCATGTCTCCTTCTTGAAATATTTTTCTTCTCTAATGCGAATCAACATTATTCTTATAACTTACTCATTCATGGACTACAATTTGAGCCTAACTTGTTGATGTACCTCTCATTTATATTTTCTAAAAAACTTAGTAGCTTCTTGGATAATATGTGGGTTTGCTAGAAGATCAACTAAGTCTACAATTCCTTTTAGATTTGTGCCATAAAAAGATGAAATGTGCTTACTTATAGAACTATTTATGTTAGAATTATAGGCAAACTTAGCATGGTCTAGATTGTCAAATTAAAAAAAAAACAAAAACCAATTTCTCCAACCTTGAATAGATCTCCTATCCCTATCGATATGATTTAACTTCTACACAAAGATCTTTTTAATTCCTCTATCTTTCATCTATTTCCTTTGCCATTTGAGTGTCACCTCACCTGCCCATTTATGCATTGATGTTTGAGAGAACATAAGTCTCAACACTTTTAGGATCCAAATCATGTAAATTCTCCAAAGCCTATATATCACATATGATATATGTTGAAAACGTAGCTCAAAAGATAAATCTTCCAGCCTAGAACCGTGTCACCCATGCTAGAGAGATTGGATAAAATTTCCTACTTTTCTCCTCCTTATCTCCTATGCACTTGCCAGTTTGGAAATTTATTTTTAGAAACAGTTATGTTTTCTACTGATGGTGAATAAGAGATTATAAAAAGGAATTGATGTGGGTATTGTAGATATAGATTGAAGGTTTTTGCAGGAAATGACATAGGAAGAAAGTGAGATTGTAGTGAACAAAAGAAGGAGTTGAAACATTATCTAGGATTGCAGTATTGTTGTGGATGCCAAGTTCTTGCAGTTGTTGTAAATTTCTTCTTTTTTTATAGTAATAAAATCTCTCTCATTGAATGCTAGTTTTTCCCCAGAGTTAGGGGTTTTCTAGGGTAAATCATTGTGTTAAAGTGTGATTGGTTTTCTCTAATTTTCTATTGTGTTCAGTATTTTTGTGAATCCATGGTGTTGTGCATGCTTTAATTCTTTGTTTCAATAATTTGATTTATGTTATTCAAATTTTTGAGTTTAAACAATAGTGAATTTATTGTTGGCTTTCATAACACTAATAGAGAAGACGTATTTTTCACATGGTATTAGAGCTAATACTCTGAAAAAGAAAACTAGGGCTTAATCGCATAGGTGCAAGTTTCAATTTTCTTTTTGTGTTTTAAAGGGAGGTTTAAGTTCAAGGGTTTCAACAATGGCAACATCCGATTTAAGACATTCAAACATACTTGAGGGGCCTTCAAATTTTGGCGTGTGGAAAGCAAGAATTCTTCTGATACTGGAGGAGAATAGTTTGAAGGAATACACAACCACTACCATTTCTATTCTGGCAGATTCTACACTATTGGTGACCTACCAGAAAGAAGATGCCAAAGCTAGATGCATCATTATGGATGGGGTCAAGGATCACCTTGTTCCTCATATTGCATATTTAGACACTTGCAAAAAGGTGTATGATGCCATACTCAACCTATACCATAGTTCAAATTTGAACAGGCAATTGATTCTCAGGGATAAGCTGAGAAACACCAAAATGAAGAAAGGGGAGAGCATTATGGACTACCTTACTAGGATCAGAACAGTAAACAATGAGCTGGTAACTACCGGGGTAACAATACTAGATGATGAGGTTGTTAGGATTGCATTGACAGGATTCACAAAAGAATGGGATATCTTTGTCAAAGTTGTATTCAAATGGAAAGATATTCCTAATTGGGATCATTTGTGGACTGATTTCACTCAGGAGGAGTTACATATGAGTTATGTTAATGGAGGTAGCAGCAGTGGTCGTAAGGGTGAGGTAGAAGAGAATGTTGCAGCTCTTACCAGCAAATACAAAGCCAAGAAAGGCTCAAGTAGTGAGTCTACCTCAAAAGGGGACAAGAAGAAAAAGAAATACTTGAGCAAAATTAAATGTTATGGTTGTGATCAGCTAGGACATTATGTCAATCAATGTCCGAATTGGAAGAAAGGAGAGAAGAAGAAGAAGCAGACAGTAGCTTCAGCGGATGTTGATGAGCTATCCTCTATAATAGAAAATGAGTTTGCTCTTCTAAATTTCTTATCTAGCTCAAACACTATAGGGGTTTGGTATATCGACAATGGTGCATCATGCCATATGATAGGAGTTAGAGAAAAATTCTCCAACTACAAAGTAGAAGAGATAGGCTTCTAGATAAAAATGGGAAACAAGTCCACATGCACACTAGTTGGGAGAGGGACTATTTCATTTCAAAGGGAGTCAAGCAGTGATATTAAGATCATAGATGTATTGCATGTGTCGGGGATGTGCATGAAACTTATTTTAGTATCTACCCTTGAAGACAAAGGGTACATCGTACTCTTTCAGGGAAAAAATGTGTATTTAAAACACAAGGACTAGAAGAAGGAAAAGCAAACTGTGGTTAGAAGTGACAATTTATACATGTTGAAGTTTGAAACTCTGAAGGCACTAGTGAGCAGTGACAACAATAGGGAAATAGGAGAGCTATGGCATAGACAGATGGGACATATACACCACGGGGTATTGAAATTGCTCAGAGAAACTGTGATAGGAATTCCAGAGTTGAGTGCAAAGCATGGTGATGCATGTAAAGGATGTGCACTCAGGAAACTTTCAAAGGAAACCTTTCCTAGAAGTGACAGTAGAAGTAAAAGTGTTCTTGATTTGATACATTCTTATATTTGTGGTCCCATGTCCACTCAATCTTTGAGGGGTTGAGTATTATGTAACCTTCATTGATGTTTTCTCCAAGAAGACCTAGATATATTTCTTGAAGGCCAAAGATGAGGTCTTCATTCGCTTCCAAGAATTCAAAGCTCTTGTGGAGAAGATGACAAGTAGGAAGATCAAGGTTCTTCAGATAGACAATGGGGGTGAGTATAAAAGCAAAGCCTTCCAGGAGTTCTATACTAGAGAAGGAATCAAGAGAGAGTGGAATGTTCCCTACAACCCACAACAAAATGGGGTTGTTGAGCGTAAGAATAGGGAAATTGTTGAAGCAACCAGGGCCATGCTGTTTGATCAAGATCTGCCTAAGTATCTTTGGGCAAAGGCTTGCAGCATAGAAATCTATATTCAGAATAGAGTACCTCATAATATTTTGGGGAAAATGACACTAGAAGAATCCTTTACATGGAAGAAGCCTGAGGTTGGGCATTTTATGATCTGAGCAGTATAGAATACTATCACATGCCATCAGAGAAATGAACCAAGTTATATTTGATTGCAAAGAAAGGTTTATTTGTTGGATAAAACGAAACCTCCAAGGCATATAGGATCTTTATTCCAAGGACGAGGAGGATCATAGTGAGACGTGATATGAAGTTTCTAGAGGAGAAAGCCTTCAGAAAATCTCAAGATTTTCCAACAGTTGAGCAGAGTCAGCAGATTGAAGCTCCAAAAGTGGATCAGGAGTCTTAGGTCTAGGGCACTGTGACAGGAACAAATGCATATATAGGTACCTTGGGTGAGTCGATTCCATAGGATTGAGAGCAGCAAAATAAGGAACAACAAGCTCCATCTATTGGTGTATCTCCTACTGGTAGGAGAAGGACTAGTCGAGTGGAAACTCAGATTGCACGAGATGCTAAGGAGTTTATGGGAGCTCCTAGAATGAGTAGTAGGAGAGAAGACCACTAGCTAAATATTCAAATTATGTGGCATTAATAAGCAAGCTCGTTGACAATGAGCCTTCCAATTATCAAATATTGCACAGTAGTAGGTTTGGTAGGATACCATGGTGGAGTACAATTCCATCATGAAGAATGATGTTTGGGAGGTAGTGCCAAGGCTTATAGATAAGGTAGTGGTTGGTTCTCACTAGATCTATAAGATCAAGCATGTTGCATATGGTAGCATAGAGAAATACAAAGCCAAGTTTGTGGCCAAGGGGTTCTCTCAGAAGGAGGGAATTGATTATGACGAGACATTTGCTCTAGTGGCTAGATATACCTCCATACGAACTATGATCTCATTAGTAGCACAAATGGGATGGAAGATCCATCACATGGATGACAAGATGACTTTCCTAAATAGAATCATAGAGGAGGTGTACATCGAACATTTAGAAGGTTTTGTGGCACCTGGGAGTGACTCTCATGTTTGCAAGTTAAAGAAAGCAATATACGGACTTAAGCAGACACCTAGAGCTCAGTATGAGCACATAGATAGCTACTTGCAGAGCATGGGATTCATGAAGAGTGAGGCAAACTCCAACCTTTACTATCTCATAGTGGGAGGTGAACCACTCATTCTAGTTTTGTATGTCCACGAATGACTTATTTATGATTGGTTCACCGAGGCTCATAGAGGATTGCAAGAGGGACCTAGCAGCAGAGTTTGAGATGAAGGATTTGGGGTTGATGCACTATTTTCTAGGACTAGAGGTGTGGCATATAGAGGGAGAGATTTTCCTTGGTCAAGGGAAATATGCTATGGAAATCTTGAAGTGATTCAGAAGGTTGGGTTGTAGACCCATGTCTACACCAATGGTTACAAATTGGCAGAAGATCAATGCATCAAAGTGCTCAGGAGGCAGTTGACCCCACCTTGTATAGACAACTTATTGGGTCATTGATGTATCTGGTCAATACAAGACTAAACATTTGCTTTGCAGTCAACTCTCTTCGTTAGTTCATGGTAGAACCAAAGAGAGTACATTAGACAGCAGCAAAGCATATGCTGAGGTATCTATGTGGTATAGTTGAGTATGGGTTGAGATATACTCAGAGTGATGGTGTCAGGTTGATTGGCTACACTGATGTAGACTGGGTAGGTAATGTAGTAGACAAGAAAACCACTTCGGGGTGTTGTTTTAGTATGGGATCAGGGGTTGTCTCTTGGTATAGAAGGAAACAAAATT
>VDFB02268813.1:0-46572 GCA_007258455.2 Sequoia sempervirens | reverse complement strand
CCTTGCATTCTACGCCAGCTCTTGTATTTTACTTCCTGCAATATCATCATTCTTCACATTACCTACATCAAAACCCTCATTCTTAACCCCTCTTTCCGAATCTCAGGATGAAAATGACGCCCTGTTCAAATTCTTCAGAGCACATTTGCGCCCCCACTTCACACCCAATGATCTCCTGAGAGTCCTGAAAAAATGCAGTTCTGCCAACATTACAAAACATATATTCCTGAAGTCTTCAGCTGGGCCAGCGGCAAGGAAGGTTTCAAGCATGACCACACTTACGAGTGCACAATAAGGATCCTGGTGTTGCAGTATTGATTCCCCCAGATGCAAAACATCCTTGCCCACATGGACGCGTCATTGTGCCCGTGCTCCCCAGGTATTTTTGCGTGCTGCAGGATAGAGCCCATTTATATCTCTGTAATTAATTCTTACTCTAGGGTTTGTAGGATGGAAGAAGGTATCCAGACCTTCGAGAAAATGAAGAAATTAATTGATGGGAAAGCCCCCGTGGTTGCGTATAATATTATCTTAAATGGGTTTGGGAAATCAGGGCAAACTGAGAATGCATTTGGGTTTTATGAGGATATGATTAGGTTTAGGGCTTTAGCGGATGCTTATACTTTTAGATTAAAATTTCCAGGGGACTGTATGTTGTTTTTTAAGCAGTTTACTGTTAGATAAGATGTGATCTAATCACCACACTTGCGTACTGTGCACGGTGCTCCCATTCTTATCTTTGCATAGATTCAATTTGAAGTATTCGTAGGCAGCCTTGATACCAGTAAAGTAGAGAAAGGGATAACTCACAACTGACCAAGAAATTATGGACTTTGCATCATGTCTCTCAATTGAGAACTATTTTCTACCAAAATGATTCAGGTATTGAGGATTCGAAAGTAATCCATTCATCATCTGCATCAGTGTGAAAGTTTGCAGTATATAAGGCTGGAATTTAGATTCCATTATGTCCATGGTGTGAATTCCCTATAACGTTGGCAGAATCGGAGTATTTGCATTTGGAAAGACAGTTGTATGAACAAAAGATTGGTAGAAAGTGGACTCCACTTAATCCAAGCTTGGACAGTTACGTAGCCGAATTTGCAGTTGCAAAATGTGGAAGCATAGACAAGGCACGTGAACTATTTGAAATAATACCTTGAACAAATGGGTTGCATGGAATACCACATTTACAGTATTTGCAAGGACTGGGTTCGTTGAAAAGACTAAAGAATTTTTCAAGTGAATGCAACAGGCAGGTGTAAGATCAAAATCCACTACATTTGTCAGCATCCTTCTTGCCAGTGTGTAAAATAGGAACTTTTAGGATTTATAAACAAAGAAATAAAAATTTGTAGGAGTTATAAGGATTTTTTGTATTTGGTCACATTGTCACTGGCGAGATGATATATATACAGACCTGGGGTTGAAGCATGTCTTCTAATGCAGGATATTATTCCATTTGCCACCATATCTACTGGAATCTGAATATTTCAAAGATATTAATGATATCAAGTTTTCATAATTCATATTATCGTGAATGTTGTTTCTGGATTTGATTGCTTAAGTGTTTTTTATGATATTCTTCACTGTTTTCTTACGACTTCTCAATGCTAGTAAGATCACTTTGAAAGGTTCACTCACCACATCTATTATCAAGTTATGAGCTGCTGGAAACCTTGATAGTTAACCCTTACCGTATGCAATAATCAGTGGATCAACCATCCTTTCAACCAGGAAATCATGGTTTATGGTTAGAGATTTCAACATGAGAAGAAATAAAGTTGTACCTATTGGTGAATGAAGTCCATCTGGGAATTTTAATCTTCCTAGTTATAAATTGTCCTGCAGAGCATTTAATTCTTGAAGTGCAACTAAGATTGAAAATGGAAAAGATTTAGTCAAGGTAATAATGGGTGTACCACTGTCCTTCAATTCACCCTGGAAAGGGCTCTGACAAAGTGCTTTCAATTATGCTGGGACGCACCATAGCCATTGGGATATCGCCCCTGAGATGATCCACTACCATCCCATTGCTTTTGTGAATACGTAAGCATTTGGCCAACCGAATTTTCTTGCTCTAAGAATTGACAGTCCCCACTTCATTACATGTTTTACATTCAAAAGATTTTTACTCCAAAGAAATTGGAGAAAAACCTGTGTACAATAGAGAATACCTTTTCTCTGCAAGCTCTTTCATTCGATGTTTCTCTATCTTGTCTTGTGTGGAATTTAGAGTTCTAATTTCTTCGAGCGTTTTTCTTATGAATTCACGTTCGGACCCAACGTCCCATGGTGAAGGCATGGTTCCACCTTTATTGGAGAGCCTCTCTCCTCTTGTCAGTGCTTCCTCTCTGATTGCCCCCGACCTTCCCACGTTAACATAGGCTATTCAAATGGAGAAATGAAAATACAATATTAGTAATTTGCCATAAACAGTCTGGCAACCAACCTAAACAGAGGCTGCTTAAGGTCCTCAAACTTACCTGTTGAGACATGATAGATAATCTTTAATTTAGAGCAGCTTTTTCTAAATCTCACAACGTTAGCAGCTCCCACAGTATTCACATTCAAGGCAACATCATACCTGAATATCAGAATAAACAGAAACACAATTTCAACCTTGTAACCAAGATATTTCTATAGAAGAAATATTGTAGTTTTACAAGCAAGGATTTAAGTTTCGGAGACCGGGGGCGGTAGGGGTGTGAGACGAGTCCCAAGTTTCCACGTTTTGAGGCCAAAATTAGGGGCGGCAGGGCGGCTATATAAAATATAGAAGAATTTTTAAAAATATGGGAAATTTTAAATATTTCAATGGAATAACATAAATAAGACATGTACATTATAGAACATTAACATATAACATTTGTGTTCAACATTGTACAATGCTCAATCGCATTCAAAATTATATACAGTTACGAATCATGGAGCAACCTCCAGAGTTATAATTTTATTAACATATCAAAATGCTTAAAGGCTACATTTGCCATATAGTTTTTAAAGTTTTGAAGTTTGCTATGAAAATTAAAATACAATATCGTATGTCAATAATGAATACGGAATAAACAAAGAGCATTGCTGCCCCTAATCATCTCTCATAACTACATCAAAATTAGAGTCATCCTCTAAGTCACTGCCACTGTGATGCTCCTCCTCGATGACGGGACCCCAGCCCAAGCCCTCGGTGACATCCTCCTCATCTATCTGAGCCGCATCCTCGAGATCAATATCCCACCGTAGAGCTGGAGTCTGTCGATCCTAAAGCCGAAGAGCACTATGAACAGCCACTAGCTTCTCTGCTCGTCTAGAGGTAAGTCTATTCCTCTTGACAGAGTGGATAAAGCCATATGTGGACCAATTCCTCTCTGCAGTAGAGGAACTAGCAACCTGTGCAAGAAGGCGAGTGGCAAGTATCTTCAACTGCGGTGTATCTCTCCCATGATAAGTCCACCATCCAATAGGGTTCCCTTGAGCTAATATAGCTCTATCCAACCTCGCCTGTGGTTTGCTCAAGTTTGGGCCATTAAGATTAGCAAAGTCTAGAAATTGTGACCGAAGTAGTGAAGCTTGCTCGGCTGGATAAATCTTTTCAATGGCCCGTGTGAACCCATCTAAAACCTCAGCATCATCACATGGAGGCACCCTACCATCCCTTGGTGCATACCATTTTGGATTTAGAGCAAAGGCGGCCATATGAAGCGGGGTGTTCATTGTATTCCACCTCCGCGTCACAATGGGCCTAATGTGTTGCTCATATAAATCCAAAGTGGGGTCCTTTGCCAAAATAACTTGCCTGATCTTTCCAAGCATAGTGTCAAATGTCTCATATATCTCTCCAAGACTAGGAGAGTCTGTATCAGTATATCTAATGACATCTACAATGGGCGAGATAAATGAGCAAATATATCTGCAAAATGCAAACAAAAAGTTCAAAATAATTAGTTGACAAGTTATTTGACATGTTAGAAACTTCAAAAGTTGGAACATTAGACAATAAAATTAAAATATTAAAATCAGAAATTTAATATGAAAATCAGCCATCTAATATGTCTTACCTCACATTGGCCCACCAATCATCATCGAGGATCTTTTGTTTGATGCTCTTTCCTTGAGTAGAACTTGCATTAGGCCATCTAGTCCACTCAGCATTGACCATCATCAGTTGTAGAGGCTCATGCACCTCAACCATCCTCTCCAATAGGATGAAGTATGTGGCATATCTACATTCATTAATTCAATGATTCATTAAAAAATAAAAATTTAAAACAAAATCAGATTATGAATACAAATTGAAAGTGAAACAAAATGAAGTAAATGGCATACCTTGTATCAACAAGTTTGAGAAACTCCTTCTTTGAAAATGCCCTGAAGAGAGCAAGTGAGGTGTGGTGGTTGCAAATGAACATCTAAATTTCTCTAGCTTTTGCCACCGTTTTCTTCACCCAATCCATCTTCCCTATGTCTTTCAATGCATTGTTCAATGCATGAACACAACATGGGGTCCAAAATATGTGTCTGTAAGTACCCTCCACCATCAACCCAGCCGATTTGCACACACATGCTAAATTGATGATCACCCGCACCACATTTGCAACCCAACCTCCTCTATGGCATTTATCAAAATGGAAAATTGGAAGTCAACATCCTTACGTCTCCCTGAACAATCTACGACTCTAAGAAAATAAGAACCAATAGGGAATGTGACTATGACATTGATGAGTGGCCGACGTCTACAATCAGTCCACCCATCCATCACTATAGAGCACCCTGTCCTCATCCATGTCTGCCTCATCTCCTCCATTAACACATTAACTTTGGAGTACTCTTTGTTTAGGAGGGTGGTGCATAGCTTATGATCTCCAGGGGGTACGAATGAAGGACCAACAGTGGCTATGTCTTTCACCATTTGTTTGAAATAAGAGGAATGGGCCACATGAAATGGAATGGCATGGGCAAAAGAGAATTTGGCAATGGAGGATTTAGTGGTTTCTCGTGCTTGGTTTTGAAACATGGACTCAACTAACGCTGTCTTATCACTACCAATCACCTTCCTCTTTCCTCTTAAGATAACACTACTACCAACTGTGGAAGGGCTAGGAGTAGGAGTGGGCATAGATGATTGTGAACTTGGGAAAGAAGGAGACCCACCTTGAACCCCACCATCACACTCCATTTGAATTTTTTGGCACTCTATAAATAGTGCATCTGTCAATGCAGGACACACTCTAACTCCATGGCCCACCTCACCCAAAAAATGATATCTAACTCTATTGTAGCTGCCCCTAAACTCCTTTTCACACATGGAAAACCAAACCCTACTCCCCCCTGAATTTTTTTGTCTTTCACCCATGGCTGTCACAAATTGAAGGAATGGTTTTTTTTTGTCTAGTGGGTGTTTTGCATAGTCCTTCATAGTTTTGGTATTGGTTGATGAAGGATGGTGTTGGGTAGGGGTTATTTGCTCTCTAGTTTCCCTTCTAAGCTTGCATTTCAACTTCACTATCACTCCCACCCTCACTGCTGCTCATATTTTTTGTTTTTAGAATGCAAGTTTTGACTGAAAATGCAAAAAAAAAAAAAAAAAAAAAATTTGACTATGTATACTTCATATTTTGCAAAAAAATGAAAAAATGAAAATAGACAAAGGAAATGCATACCTCTTTGATGGATTTGCACTCCTAACAACACTATTTCAACCTCCTCTCCTCCTTCAAACTGTTGCTCCTTCTCCTTCAATGGCTGCAATTTTTTTTCCTCTCAAACTCTTGGCTGCTCAAACAAACAAAATGAATAGAATGAAGTTTTAGAGGCCCTTTTTCTTTCATAAAAGAGTGAAAAACATTAGGGCCCACACATGCCACGTAGGCAAGGCTCTTTTTTTTAAATTGTATGCTTTTTTTTTAATGTTTGTGAGCTTCAAAATGCGAGGGACGGTCGAGGGACGACTCAGTTGTCCCCGGGACTGGTCAGTCGTCCCCCTTTGGGGAAACGTCGTCCCCCCATCCTCGGGACGTTTCCCACGACTTTGTAAAAAAAGGGGGACGCTTCCCTAGGTATCCCTGTTATTTTCTTGTGGAGATTATTGGTGATGTTAAATGAAGCAATCTAAAAAGTGGCTTGCATTACAATGTATATTGTGTCAAACCTGCGGTAATAAGGTCTTGTTTTCAGTATATAGAAAGTTTTTTTTTTTTTTTCGACAATTTATAGAGGTCAGGTTGTTTGGCTTTGTAAAATTAGATGTGTAGAGTGTAATATGATCCTTGTTTATATATCTTGTTGTGTATCTATTAAAGACTTATTTTATGGTAATATGGATGTTTTAGTGAATTGTTTTACAAAATCTATATATGTATGAAAGAAAAGGTTGGATGAGGAAGTGGAGAATGAGGGAAAAATGAAGGGTGGGGAACACTTAGGTAAATGTTAAGATGTTTGGCCAACAAGAATTGGGAGATGAAAATTCACAAGTACCTTTGCTATTTTGTATAGTTCTTTTGTTTGGATAAATTGTATTATCTATTGTCAATGTTAGTGGACCATATGGGATTAAATTATACATTCCAAATTAAGTATACTATTTATTTAAGTTCATGTATATTGTTTTTTATTTACAATTAGAGATTTCTAATGTTACTTCACATCCATTTTCTTGGTGAAATTGATTTTACTTCTTATGCTCTCTTCTATCCTGATGATGGATCACAGAGTGTGATCTAAAAGATTGATGAAAAAAATACTCACACAATCTAATCCAGAAACACTCAGCAACACTTATCATGGATTGTGGAAATCTATTATCACTAATTGATAAAGATTTGTGAATTCACAAATATTTTTCAATTTAATTTGATTTCAATTTGTTTAATATTAATTAGAAATAAACTATTATAATTTATATGTGAAGAAGTAAAAAACCATTTCAATTGTGTTTATGTTGTAATTAGTAGATATGCATGATACAAGTGAAAAATTTGCATAATAAGGTCTAAAGATTGGAATTACAAAGAAGAGAATAACATTTGTAAATACAAAAATAGGGTTCGAAGGCAGTTGGGAAAGAGCTAGATAGAGAATTTTATAAGTGGTAAAGAGTCACCTTAAGTTTAAAACAACAAGAACTCAAAATGATTGGAGCTATAAAAATTCCATAGAAACATAGAGGGAGACATCTATAGGATTAAAAAGAATATTACAATTATATTGATAAGATGGTCCAATTGACTACTTTATTCATTTGTGGAAAACCTGATGAATGGTAATAAAGGTTAAATTACATTTGTTAGGAATTGATTAATTATGTATTAGTTGCATACCTAACAATTGCTAGTGAAAAATAAATTCCTTATGCCACATCTAAAGTTTTTTCACTATCCTTAACCATAACTACATTAAAAATCTTGAACTTTTATTCGTGTTTTCATGCCAAAATTTTATAATATCATATTTAATTTGTAATCCTCAAAGGCTTATGAGACATGTGGCTAATAGTTTTTGTTTAGTCAATTGTAAAATGTTGTAATATTTTTTTCACTTGGATATGCACCCTTGCCAAGTGATTGACTCAGCTATCCACTGAAACATGGGATGACCTATGGGCTTTGATAGTTGAGATCAACCTCAGAAAGGGTTGGTTCCCTTGTTACTTCACCTAATCTAACCTAATTTATGGATACTTATTGATAAAAGAGATAAAAAAATATGACATAAAATGAAATCTAAATGCTAATGAGATAATGCACCAAATAATTTAGACTTGTATTGTTGTAGTGACACACAAAAGTTAAAATATTTAGTTGTTTCTTAACACAACTCAAAGGCTTTCATGCATTTATGCATGAATGCTTCTTAGGAAGGTGAAAAGTTCACAATTCAAGAGAGACACCGAAACTTTCCCAACCATTCATTGTTTACATCAACCACACAACCTACGACTTGCCAAGAATATATGCTTTTTTCTACCTCAAGGTGTTGGAATAAGACATACGTTAGATGATTTACATCACAATCACATTAATATATATTAATCATAAAGTTGCACATATTGAAACATACTTTGAGAAGGAAATTTTACCATATTTTATTGAACAGAGGTATTCTTACAATATAATAAGACTGTAAATGCTCTTCTAATCATGAAAATAAAGTGTTACAATCCATTCTAAGCAAGAAAGAACTTTGTTTACTTACAATACTTGGTCTTGGGCGAAGGAGAGAACTTTGGAAAAGAAAAGAGAAGAAAAAAATTCTCCATTTTGCCTTTATAACTTAGGCATAACTGTGAAGCGACCCGTCACAAACCCTAACCCTAGCCACATGCATATGGAAAATCTGATCTTTTGAGGATGTAATCACATCTGCAAGCATGAGAGGAATGTCTCTAGTAAGACAACCATGTTGAACATAGAAAAATTGTGGCTTGAGTGTCTGAAAACCCCTCCAAATAGACTGCAAAGGACATTTTCAGGCCTTTGAAGTGACCAAAATTGTTTTGAGCAGCAATAAATGAGCATGATGGCTCGTGAATATATGTGTAGAGATATGGAGAGGCATTCATGGTATTGTTCTGAAGTCTCGAGCTCTAGAAATGGTGGTTGGAGCTATTTGAAGCATTAACTTCATCCTCCTAGAGCATTTATGAGAAGGTGAAACAGGATGAGTTGTGAGAATTCGAGCATGGCTTTACAAGTCATTGACCTGAAAAACTGAATTGCAAGTGCACTTTAACCTTTGGAAGCTCATCTTTAATTGTAGGATTTTTTATCTCCACTGGACCCCTTGCGGGTTAAGGATCCTCATCGGGTTTGTGGCCTCTTACTTCTTTTTTCAAATCCCCTGCACCCCTTCGCCCTTGGAAGCTCACTTATGGTTAGGTCCAGATAGACCACTCATTTCTGCAAGGGCACCCTTACCCAGTTGTGGGTCCTGATAATGTAACTTCTCACGTAGAAGTATACCCTGCAAAAGAAACAATGCAACCTTCAATAAAAGGGCATCCGTCTGCAATTGTGAGTAGTTCACAGGACAAATCTTGCTAAACAACCGCTTGCGGAAATTCAACCCTCATTGGGATCACGTGGAACCTCGGTTGGCATCTGCACCATTGGATTGAACCGGTGCACCTGAGGAATTCCACAAATCACTTGACTATCTCCGATTCTCCACCCTATTTCTGGATCCATGCCATTTTGGAAGAAAATCAAGCTCCATCTGGACCTATGTGGAACTTCCATCTACAATTGCACCATGAGTTGGAACCAGTTCACTTGTAGTAACCCGCAAAGCGCAGTGCTCACTGACAGACCACAAAAGGAAACTTGTGAAAATTTCTTATCCATCCGCCCATGTAGAAAAGTTCATTTGAACCTACTAAGTGTAGGTGGAAACTGGAAAGGGAAGTTCACATCGAACTTTTCACAAAGTCAAATAATGTCAACAACGCAGTAAGATGAACCTCATAGGCCCAGAAACTTGGGACTTAGTCAATTTTCTTGAAGCACCCTACCAAAAAAAACACTACAGCTGCCCTTATGGAAAAGTTGGTCTGAACTGACCAAGAGCAACTGAACTTAAACATGACTTCTCCAGACTAAAAATTGTGCATGACCCGATAGACCCATTTCACCTGCATGCATAAAAAAATGCAAGTGAATTGAATATGGAATCATGGAATTGAAGTTCACTTGACGCAAAGAAGTCCACAAAACCAATACTTAGAAAAAGCCATCATCTCAAACCTTGGTGCGAAAAATCCAAGTGAACTAGACGAGTGCAAATATAAGCCATCTAAATTGCACCTTTGTGGGGAAGATGACCCCATCCGACTTGCATGCTTGATGGAAGATGAAAAACCCACATGGGAAAAACTTGCTCATTTTTTTTGAATTTCATAAAATTCAAGAAAGAAACTAGACCTTATTTTTCAAGCCCTATCCAATGGTGCAAAGAAAACTAGCCACTTTCAAATGTTTTTAGATCGGTCATAAACATGGGCAGGTTTGGCTAAGACATGAAACAACAACTTACAATTTTGTAGGTGCCAACAATAAGGAAGAACAACAATATGGCCCCATACCAGATCTCTAAGATTGGTTCTAAATGATGGGCCATGAAGGGGGCATAAAAAATGCTAACAATGCCCTCTAGAAAATGAGAAATAAACTTAACACACAATTCTATTGATGTACAAAAATTATTGCAAAAGCATTCTAATTTGATGGCATCTGATATGCTAGCTAGTTTACCTCCCAAAAATTACTCATTAAATTAATCTAATTTTAGGTGTCAAACTTCCAAATTAAATTACTTATAGAATGAATCCTCTAGAAAATAAGGAAATCAAGAGAAAAAATATTGAATTATTAGAAAAGGGATTTGTGAGAGAAAGCATGAGTCCATGTGCCACAAAGTCTCTACTCTACCCTAAGAGAGGAGGAAAATAAAGATTATGTATGGATTCTAGAGCCATTAACAAAATCACTATGAAATGCTTATATTTACTACCAAAAATGGATGGTCTATTAGATTGCTTCTTAGGTGCCCTAGATATTGTCATGCGAACAATGAACTAGGTATTTAGATTGCACATTAGAAATTTTATCATAATCTATTTTGATGGTATATTGATTTTTTCGTAAAAATATGGAGGATCATGGAGAACATTTGAGAATGGTTCTTGACATAGTTAGAGTAGAGATATTGATTATTAACCTTGAAAAGAGTGAATTTTGTAAAGATATGTTGATATTTTTGGGTAGTATTATTTCAGTAAATAGATTGAGCATGGATCTAAAAAAGTAAAGGTTATTTGTGAATGGCCTAATCATAAAAATATTACTAAGGTGAAGATCTTTCGTGGGTTGGTTAATTTTATGAGATATTAATTAAGAATTCCAACAACATAAGTGTAACTTTGATTGTTTACACACAAAAAAAAGGTTTTTACTTAGACAAAGGTAGCTAATATGACCTTTGAGAAACTAAAGAGAAAGGTTTTTAAAGAACCTATTTTTTCTTTTCTTGAATTCAATTTTTTGATGGTTGATGTTTCAAAAGTAGTTATTGGGGAAGTGTTAAGCCAAGACGAGCAACTTGTGGATTTTTTAGTGAGAAATTAAATGAAGTTAAAAAGAATTAAAATACTTATGATAAATAAGTATATGTTATGGTAAAAGACTTAAAATATTGGAGGCATTATCTTCTACAGAGAGATTTCATTTTGATGATGGACAATCAAGCCTTGAAATATATAAATTCACAAGGTAAACTATATCATAAACATAACAAATGAGATTCATTATTGCAAGCTTACACATTTTTTGTGCAAAATAGGAGTGGAAAAACCAATGTAGTGGCTAATGCCTTAGGTAGAAGGCAACATTTATTGGTTTTCATGAGCCATGGGTTGGTTGGACTTGAAGAAATGAAAGGTGAATATGAAAATAATCCATATTTTGGTAGAATTCTAACTAGCCAAGATCATTAAGGTATGTATCCATTTGAAGAATTCTTACTATTTGATGGATTTTTATTTAAATGATCTCAAATTTGCATTCCCATTAGATTAAATAGATAAAATATTGTGAGAGAGATGTGCTCAAGTTGGTTGGGTGGACACGTTGGAAGGGATAAGACTTTTGGATTAGTGAGTGAGAAATTATTTTGGCCTAATATGAGGAGAGATGTGGAAAAATTTGTTGTGTTGTAGGGTGTGCTAGATAGCAAAAGTAGGATATCAATATACAAGTCTATATATATTCCCTTACCTATGCCAAGGGAACCTTGGATTAATATTTCAATGGATTTTGTCTTGGGGCTACCATGAACCCAAAGAGGTCATGATTTAGTGTTTGTGGTGGAGGATCAGTTTTATAAAATAGCCTATTTTATATATTATAAGAAGACAAATTATGCAAGTCAAGTGGAATATTTGTTCTTTAGGGAAATTGTGAGGTTACATGGTATCCCAAAAACTATAACTAGTGATAGGGACACCAAATTCTTAAGCCACTTTTGGAGGATAATTTAGAAAAAAATGAACAATGGACCTGATAATATAGTTCATCATACCACCTCCATAATGATGGTCAAATTGAGGTGGTGAATAAGATTCTCATAAATCTATTAAATTGTTTAGTTGGTGACAATCTTACACAATGGAATTTGGTGCTACCCCAAGCTAAGCTTTCCGATAATTCTAGCATAAATAGTTCTATAGGTAAGTGTACATTTCACTTTTTAATGACACAAATTCAGAAGGAATTGTAGACTTAGTTGATCTTATAGAAAACCCACATATTTGCCAAAAAGATACTTTTTTTTAGAAAATATTTGAGAGGTACATCAAGTTAGGCTCAAATTGTAGTCCATGAATGAGTAATTTATAAGAATAATGTTGATTTGCATTAGAGAAGAAAAATATTTCAAGGAGACATGATCATGGTTCATTTGTGCAAGGAAAGGTATCCCCAAGGTTCATACAACAAATTAAAGCCTAAAATAATTGGCCCAATAAAAATGATGAAGAGTATAAATGAGAATGCTTACCAAATTGATTTTCTTGAAGACTTGTTAATCAATCCTATCTTTCATGTTGCCGACCTATATTCATATTCAGCTAGAACAAATGATGATTAGGTGGAAGATGAGAAAATTAAGAAGGAAAGTGATCAATGGACTAGGAACTTATTAAAGAAGAAGACAGAGCAAGTGGAATGAGTCTTGCATACTAAATTGATGGCTACACGATCTAGGTCATATAAGTTTTATTTTTTTAACTGTGAAGACTTGTTGGATTCTTACAACTCTTGGATCACAAAAGTTGACTAGCTTAAGTATAACCAAACAAACCTATCTTTTGGACTAGAACTAGGAAGTTTAAATTTTATGAGAGGAGGGGAGGATGATGTGAAGCATCTTCCTTAAATTTCCTTCCCTATTTTTATTAGTTGAATGAGAGTCAAACTTTTAGGACCCTATTTTTAATAAGTTTAATTAAATAGTTTTATTGTTGTCAAACTTAAAGTTAACAATTATTACATCTTTATATTTTTAGATTAGAAAATGAAAGTAGGGGTGATTAACTATTCTAGATTAGAATCTATGATGAATATCTTATGCGAGGAGTTAGTTTTGGGTAAAGTCTTAGTTTTTTGGAAAAGAGAATTGCCCAAAATGAGAGAAGGAACACATAAAACATGGGACAAAACTAGATTAAACTAGTATTCAGATCCCATATTTGTGTTTATTTTAGTATTTCCTGAGTATGAATATAACATAATAATCTTATTGTGTATTTCTTATATTGACCATTAATGGTTGTTATCTTGTTATTTCTCAATCATTAATTTTGTTTTAACTTCATCAATTATATCAAAAGAAGATATTTTTCTTTTGAATGATAATATGTAGGTTCAAGAAATATATTTGCATTAGTTATCAAAACAAAGCATTATTTCTTGTTGGAGGCTAATTTGTAGGTTTAGAAACAGGTATACATTTGGTCATAAAGTAAGGGGTAACATAATAACACCTAGTGAGTCTCATGTCACATTCTCAAATCCTTTTCTAGAAAATTTAACTTTGTATAAATTAGATTAATTCGTATGAAAGTTACACCCAAAAATTCCTTGCAACAAAAATTCAAACCAAATGCATTATCCACCAAAGCCCATGTTTAATCTTGAAGTGATTTGTCAATATTAGCTACTATTAGAGGATCACAGTAAAATCTATAAAACCTTTGTTTTTGTGTTAGGGTAATTTTTGTAACTATATAATTGATCCTATGAGTGTTGATCTAAATCAAAACTATGAACTTGATATTTTCCTAGATATATATGATCTTTGTTAATTTTTAGAAGTTTTCTATTAGCCCACTTTAGAGTTATCATTATGATATTCACATAAGAACTTGGTTTTTGTACAAGACATTTATAAATTGCAAGGAAAAATACTCTATGCCAAGCCCAATAAGAATCCCAATTCGATACATTTTGAAGAAGGTTGAGCATAAAAAGCAATAGTGCAATATGCCCTAGGATGATGATGCGGTGCTAATATCATTAGATGATTTATTTTAGGTTTATTGTGTGTGCTAGAAGATATTCATTTTATGTGTTTTTTATTTATGTTTTAAATGAATCAAGGTTTTTTATTTTATATAACACCCTAGTATAAAATTCAACTATTTTGCATTTCAAATTGTCTCATAATAGTCAATTACAGGGAAAACAAGTAGGCTAAGCTTTTAATAAATTAGGGGGGTCTAATTTCAACCAGTGTAGAAGTGACTCGAATCACTTCTAAATTTGTAAATCTAATTCAAGATAGAAATTTGATAAATTGAGGATTAAGGAATGAGTGTAAACAAGAATAAAATCTATTATCAAGTTATCTATTTGCTTACCTATTTATGTATACTTATTTATAGTTTTGATAAATATGCATTAAAAATGATATTCATATTGAAAAATAAAATAACTATTATAATAAAAGTTAATCTATTTTTCATTTATCTTTTTAAAAATTGAACATAATTTTTTTATGATTTATTGCATTATTATTGAAAATAAAATAGCTCTACAATAAAGAAAAAAATTCTAAAATAAATAATTTATTTTCTATTTCTTATCTATTAATATGTCCTTAAGTATCTAGTAGTTTAGATAGATATTAAAAATTATATTTATATAAATATTGTAAAAAAATATTTTTTTCATTCATTTTATGAATACTTGTGTCTTTACTATTATTTATAAAATAATATTACACATATTAAAAATAAAAAGTCGCACTCCTAGAGCTCAAATAGGAAAAACCTAGAACAAAATATAAAAATAGGCCTCTACACAATATGAGCTAATGAACTAGTAAGAAAGGGGGTCTTGATAATCAATTTACTCAATACATCAGAGTCCAACATGTCAATGAGTGGTTCCAATCATCATTATCATCATTTCTTCTTCTTTTTCTTTATCAAAAGGCTAGGTGTTACAAACAAGCAATATAGCAAGAGCAAGGAGAGAGTGAGGCCAACCACTAAACCCATGAAGAAGTAGAGTGGTCGTGGACGGGGATAGGGGGATGGGAGGGCGACGATGAGAGCATCTTATAATCATATAAACTTAAGTAGATTAATCATAATTTCAAATGATGACATAATATATAATAATGTGTATATTGTGAACTAGCATATATGTGTCTTAAATACATCTAATCTAAAAATAGATATATTAGTACAAGCACTTCAAATTCAAATTGATACTTATAGATCTTTTAAATAGATATATTTAAGATATTTATACTAATATAAAAACAAAATAAATAGAATAATTTCAAAACCCCATTATATTAAAATTATGTTATTTTTACCCACTTACAATTATTTATTAATCATCATATTGAATGGCATTATCTAATCCAAATATAAATAAAAAACTACATATTTAATTTTTCAAAACAATAATTATATAATAATATCTTTATTTTATTTTTCAAAATATAATAATAATTTTATAAATAAAATTTTATCCCAAAAATGCATTATATTAATAAAAGAATTTTTTTACAAAGAGTACATCCCAACCAAAAGAGACAATAATACAAAAACAACAGAGCAAATTTCAGCTAAGACGGCTGAAGAAAACTGCTAATTGTTACAATAAAATTGATAATATACCAATATCAATTCAATTTATATTAACATACATTAATAAATCACCAAATCTTAAAAAATTAATCAAACAATGAACTAACTGTTTACATGAAACGATCAATTACCACAAACAATTTTCACAGGGCATAGATGGCCTTAGATTAGAGAGATACAATTAAAACCAATGAACATACTCCAATCCAAGAAAATATAAATACTTCTTATTAAAATACCCAGCAGAAATCTGTACTGACCAAAACCACCCTTCCAAGAGGAGAAAACCATGCATATAGCCAGGGTGTTGGGACTCAAATAAAAGTGCTCCTGGTGCCTCAAGACAACCAGGAGAAAACAATATTGATCAAAATCAATTTTTATCTCCTGTTGCAGTGAAGGGCTTTTGAGGCCCTGCATCTTCTTCACTGCGCCGCCATGAAGTGTTCTGTCCGAAAGACCCGAAGTTACCAAATTACCAGAAATCAACCTTTATAAAGAGGAAACCATAGCTTTGGGATTAAAAACAAAAAACTATACTTAAAGTCCTGGGTCGGAATACCAAGGCCTAACATCTGTCTTATAAGAAGCTGCAGGAGCTGGAGCAGGTGTGTCACTGACGTAGTTATACAGCCATCTAACACCCAAACTTATTGCCACTCCAAAAATACCCCCACAAAATAGGCCTGCAAAAAGAGGCGCTAAAACTATCAAACATATTACAATTCCTACCACAGATGTAAGCAGCATTGCAAAATCAATTGAATCCAATGGATGGTGTTGGATATTGCTGAAACCAGGTACACATCTCAAAATCTCAGTTAATCCACCATGGAATTTAGGCATCTTTAAATCCCAGAGACCCAAATTTAGGGGCGTATGTGATTTAAGACTGGGGAATTTTTATTTTCATTTGGCTGCAATTGCTTTGTTATATACTTTTTATCTGATTTAGTCTGTTATCTTATAAAAGAATATTACTCTCTTCTGTGAAACAAGAAAGTTTTGGAATATTCTTTTCTGTTTTTATTAAATGGTTGTAGTTTTTTTTAATCTGATTTTGTCTATCACCTTAAAAGAAATATTTCTTTCTTCCCTTATACAAGGAAGTCTTACTTTTTATCTGATTTATCTTTTATGTTAAGCAAATATTACTTCCTTGCCTAAGAATATTACTTCCTTCTCTTAGATAAGGAAGTCTATACTTTTTATCTGATTTCTTCTACTATGTTAAAAAGAATATTACTCTTTTCTCTTAAATAAGGAAGTCCATACCTTATATTTGGTTTAGTCTACTATGTTAAAAGGAATATTACTTCTTTTCCTTATACAAGGAAGTCTTCCAACATTCTTTTTCTACTCTTTTTTAAATTAGTTTTAGCATAATTTTTTTCTTTTCATAAAAATATGTACTCTATAAAAATAATACTTAGTAATTTTTATAAAATGATTTGATTAATATATCACTCAATGTTTTATTTTTCATCAAAAATGAATTAATTTCAATTCATATTTTCAATATCAACATATTATAAAAATAATTTAAAATTGAAATGAAAACTTCAAAAATTTGGTGTAAAATATTCAATTATTTATTTATTATTCTTTTTAATAGTAATATGAAAAGAAAACAATTCTTTTGATTTTAATTATTTTCACTAAAGTCTTGAAGGCACCAAATATATTAATTAAAAATCTAATTACTCTATTTTGAATTATAGTTTGTAGGTTTCTACCATTGCAATATTTTGAACAATTAAATTTATGAATTATATTTTCCTTGCTATTTTTTCAAATAAGATATTAGAAATTGATTCTTAATTTTTTAAATGATTATGCTTGTAACAAATATTAATTAAAATTCAATTTCACTTGTGTTATGCTAATTAAATTTTGTTCCAAATGATGGTGAAATTTTTTAGAGTTAGAAATATAATATGCATTTAAAGTGTTGAAGGGTGATTCATATCAAACATAAACAAAAAGCAAATCACATTATAAATAGACCCATTATGAAAACATGAGGTGAGGAAAATTGCTTGGAAGTGACACACATTGTTTAAGGTTTTCTCAAATTGTAGAAACAACTATATGTGTGAAAAGTTAGATCCATTTTTTTATATCTTCTTAGTTCTATTTGATACTAACTACTTTTAACCACACAAGCTATGTAATATACCTAGAACTCCATCCTCTCTTGTGTATTCTGTGCACCTTAAACATGTTCTTTTTCAAATTAGAAGTCACATGATGAGATTTTGAAGACAAATATTTTTCTAATCATCTCCCTTTCTCGTACATTTAATCTCAATGAAACCACCAATTTTTAAAAGATCATAATGATTACAAAATCACTCCTATTAAAACTAATAGTTTCATAATTACACATGATAGTTACAAAATTATCCTCACAAAAATAGAAACTTAAATTGATATGCCTTTTGTTTTATAAGTCCACACCATTTTAATAGAAACATACATATATGAAAGTCTTTAACTTTTGATACTAATAAATTTCTATTTTTGATTGTATAAAGCTCAATACTAATAATGTGTCTAGAAAGTAACAAAATGGGATGATTCCTTAGCTTTCTACATAAAGATCATCTCTAATAATCGTCACATAATTCTAGATACTACGTATCGAGATCAAAGACCGTTTAAGATACTACTGGTAATCTCATCTCTTCTCCTCAGAACTTTCATTCAAATGATTTGCATTGGCTCAGCTTTTCACATATGCTTTACAGCTAAAAACAGAGTACAAGTAACAGAGCACAGTGCGAAGCAAAATCAAGAGAAACCCTCTAATTAATGTATACAAATATGAAGCGTCAAACAACAGGTATGTATTGCATAAGTATTTGGTATGTGAGAAAGGCCAGAAGTGAAAAGTTGAAGGCACCTGTACGCTTAGAAGAAGCAGTTGGAACCATTCATAACTGGCACGCTCAAGATGATCTTATTTTATGATCTTTCTTAAGCATGGACAAGACACGCGAACTGTTTGACAGAATGCCTCAAAGAGATGTCATCTCATGGACTGTCATGATTGCATGATATGCACATAATGGATTTATCAATTAAGTCTTAAGAAGCTTTCAAGAAAATGTAATTGGCAGGTGCAAATCCAAATTTCCCAACCTTTGCTAGCACCCTTCCTGCCTGTGCCAAAATGGTAGTTTTGGAACATAGTATGGACATCCATCAAAACATCAGTCAGATGTAGTTGCAGCTGCCCTGGTAGACATGTATGCAAAATGTGGAAGCATAGAAAAGGCACATGAACTGTTTGACATAATGCCTCAAAGAGATGCCATCCCATGGAATGCAAGGATTGCAGGATATGGCACAAAATGGGTTTTGCAAGGACGCTCTCAAAATCTTTGAATTAATAAAACACTCTAAAACATATCCTGACATTGTAAGGAAAGACTTCCACGTGCACACAGGCATGCAGGTTTAGTGGATCGGGACTGTAGATACTTCAATTACATGAGTAACCCTTATTGCGTTACACCTACAGGTGATCATTATTTGTACATGGTGCCCATGTTGAATATCTTAACTACACCGTAAACTTTATCATTAAAATGCCAGTTAAACCTATACTAGTTGTGTGTATTATTTTTTTGGTGTCCGTATATTGTGAAAAATACGTCTTTTCTATTGGTGTTGTTAAACCCAATAATAAATTCACTATTGTTTAAATTCAGAAATTTGAATAACAGAAATCAAATTACTGAAACAAAGAATTAAAGCATGCACAACACTATTCACAAAAAATATTGAATGCAATAGAAAATTAGAGAAAACCAATCACACTTTGACACAATGATTTACCCTAGAAAACCCCTAACTTTGGGGAAAAGCCAGCATTCAACAAGAGATTTTATTGCTGCAGAAAAGAAGAAATTTACAACAACTGCCAGAACTTGGCATCCACAGCAATACTGCAATCCTAAATAATGTTTCAACTCCTTATGTTCACTGCAATCTCCCTTTCTTCCTATGTCATTTCCTGCAAAAACCTTCAATCTATATCTACAATACCCACATCAATTCCTTTTTATGATCTCTTATTCACCATCGGTAGAATAAAGCAGAGATTAACTTAGAATAAAACATAGTTGTTTCTAAAAAGAAATTATCAAACTGGCAAGTACGTAGGAGATAAGGAGGAGAAAAGCAGGAAATTTTATCCAATCTCTCCAACCTGGGTGACATAGTTCTAGGCTAGAAGATTTATCTTCTGAGCTACATTTTCAACACTCCCTTTTAGCGAGGAAGGTGTTCTCTACTACACCTTTAACTTGTCCCTGAAGAAGACAAATTTTCTTTTCATCAAGGCCTTCGTTAAAATGTCTACAACCTGCTCATATGTAGATGTATACTATATTCGAACTAATCCAGGTTGTACACAATCCCTGATAAAGTGATATCTAATGTCAATATGCTTCGACCTATCATGAAACACGGGATTCTCAGAGAGTTTTATGCAACTCTAATTATCATAGTGAATGATGGTCGATTCTAGCTCCCAACCAAACAATGCCACTAACAACTTTTGAAGCCATATGGCCTCACATGTTTCCATGCTCGCTGCCATGTACTCTGCTTCCGCAGAGCTTAATGCAACAAACTTTTGTTTCCTGCTATACCAAGAGACAACCCCTGATCCCATATTGAAACAACACCCTGAAGTGGTTTTCTTGTTTACTACATCACCTACCCAGTCTACATTAGTGTAGCCAATCAACCTGACACCATCACTCTGAGTATATCTCAACCCATACTCAACTATACCACATAGATACCTCAGCATATGCGTTGCTGCTGTCTAATGTACTCTCTTTGGTTCTACCATGAACTAACAAAGAGAGTTGACTGCAAAGCAAATGTTTAGTCTTGTATTGACCAGATACATCAATGACCCAATAAGTTGTCTATACAAGGTGGGGTCAACTGCCTCCTGAGCACTTTGATGCATTGATCTTCTGCCAATTTGTAACCATCGGTGTAGACATGGGTCTACAGCCCAACCTTCTGAATCACTTCAAGATTTCCATAGCATATTTCCCTTGACCAAGGAAAATCTCTCCCTCTGTCTGCCACACCTCTAGTCCCAGAAAATAGTGCATCAACCCCAAATCCTTCATCTCAAACTCTACTGCTAGGTCCCTCTTGCAATCCTCTATGAGCCTCGGTGAACCAATCATAAATAAGTCATTCGTGGACATACAAAGCTAGAATGAGTGGTTCACCTCCCACCATGAGATAGTAAAGGTTGGAGTTTGCCTCACTCTTCACGAATCCCATGCTCTGCAAGTAGCTATCTATGTGCTCATACTGAGCTCTAGGTGTCTGCTTAAGTCCGTACAGTGCTTTCTTTAACTTGCAAACATGAGAGTCACTCCCATGTGCCACAAAACCTTCTAAATGTTCGATGTACACCTCCTCTATGATTCCATTTAGGAAAGTCATCTTGACATCCATGTGATGGATCTTCCATCCCATTTGTGCTACTAATGAGATCATAGTTCGTATGGAGGTATATCTAGCCACTAGAGCAAATGTCTCGTCATAATCAATTCCCTCCTTCTGAGAGAACCCCTTGGCCACAAACCTGGCTTTGTATTTCTCTATGCTACCATATGCAACATGCTTGATCTTATAGATCTAGCGAGAACCAACCACTACCTTATCTATAGGCCTTGGCACTACCTCCCAAACACCATTCTTCATGATGGAGTTGTACTCCTCCACCATGGCATCCTACCAAACCTACTACTGTGCAACATCTTGATAACTAGAAGGCTCATTGTCAACGAGCTTGCTTATTAATGCCACATAATCTGAATATTTAGCTAGTGGTCTTCTCTCCCTACCACTCATTCTAGGAGCTCCCATAAACTCCTTAGCATCTCGTGCAATCTGAGTTTCCACTCGACTAGTCCTTCTCCTGCTGGTAGGAGATACACCAATAGATGGAGCTTGTTGTTCCTTATTCTACTGCTCTTAATCCTATGGAATCGACTCACCCAAGGTACCTGTATATGCATTTGTTCATGTCACAGTGCCCTATACCTAAGACTCCTGATCCACTTTTGGAGCTTCAATTTGCTGACTCTGCTCAACTGCTGGAAAATCTTGAGATTTTCTGAAGGCTTTCTCCTTCAGAAACTTCACATCACGTCTCACTATGATCCTCCTCGTCCTTGGAATAAAGATCGATCCTATATGCCTTGGAGGTTTCGTTTTATCCAACAAATAAACCTTTCTCTGCAGTCAAATCTAACTTGGTTCATTTCTCTGATGGTATGTGATAGTATTCTATACTGCCAAAGATCATAAAATGCCCAACCTCAGGCTTCTTCCATGTAAAGGCTTCTTCTAGTGTCATTTTCCCCAAAATCTTATGAGGTACTCTATTCTGAATATAGACTTCTATGCTGCAAGCCTTTGCCCAAAGATACTTAGGTAGATCTTGATCAAACAGCATGGCCCTGGTTGCTTCAACAATTTCCCTATTCTTATGCTCAACAACCCCATTTTGTTGTGGGTTGTAGGGAACATTCCACTCTCTCTTGATTCCTTCTCTGGTATAGAACTCCTGGAAGGCTTTGCTTTTATACTCACCCCCATTGTTTGTCTGAAGAACCTTGATCTTCCTACCTGTCATCTTCTCCACAAGAGCTTTGAATTCTTGGAAGCGAATGAAGACCTAATCTTTGGCCTTCAAGAAATATATCTAGGTCTTCTTGGAGAAAACATCAATGAAGGTTACATAATACTCAACCCCTCAAAGACTGAGTAGACATGGGACCACAAATATCAGAATGTATCAAATGAAGAACACATTTACTTCTACTATCACTTCTAGGAAAGGTTTCCTTTGAAAGTTTCCTGAGTGCACATCCTTTACACGCATCACCATGCTTTGCACTCAACTCTGGAATTCCTATCACAGTTTCTTTGAGCAATTTCAATGCCCCATGGTGTATTTGTCCCATCTATCTATGCCATAGCTCTCCTATTTCCCTATTGTTGTCACTGCTCACTAGTGCCTTCAGAGTTTCAAACTGCAACATGTATAAATTGTCACTTCTAACCCCAGTTTGCTTTTCCTTCTTCTAGTCCTTGTGTTTTAAATACACCTTTTGTCCCTGAAAGAGTACAATGTACCCTTTGTCTTCAAGGGCAGATACTAAAATAAGATTCATGCACATCCCAAGCACATGCAATACATCTATGATCTTAATATCACTGCTTGACTCCCTTTGAAATGAAATAGTCCCTCTCCCAACTGGTGTGCATGTGGACTTGTTTCCCATTTTTATCTAGAAGCCTATCTCTTCTACTTTGTAGTTGGAGAATTTTTCTCTAACTCCTATCATATGGCATGATGCACCATTGTCGATATACCAAACCCCTATAGTGTTTGAGCTAGATAAGCAATTTAGAAGAGCAAACTCGTTTTCTATTCTAGAGGATAGCTCATCAACATCCGCTGAAGCTACTGTATGCTTCTTATTCTTGTCTCCTTTCTTCCGATTCAGACATTGATTGACATAATGTCCTAGCTGATCACAACCATAACATTTAATTTTGCTCAGGTATTTATTTTTCTTCCTGTGCCCTTTTGAGGTAGACTCACTGCTTGAGCCTTTCTTGGCTTTGTATTTGCTGGTAAGAGCTGCAACATTCTCGTCTACCTCACCCTTACGACCACTGCTGCTACCTCCATTAACATAACTCATATGTAACTCTTCCTGAGTGAAATCAGTCCACAAATGATCCCAATTAGTAATATCTTTCCATTCAAATACAACTTTGACAAAGATGTCCCATTCTTTTGTGAATCCTGTCAATGCAATCCTAACAACCTCATCATCTGGTATTGTTACCCCGGTAGTTACCAGCTCATCGTTTACTGTTCTAATCCTAGTAAGGTAGTCCATAATGCTCTCCCCTTTCTTCATTTTGGTGTTTCTCAGCTTATCCCTGAGAATCAATTGCCTGTTCAAATTTGAACTATGGTATAGGTTGAGTATGGCATCATACACCTTTTTGCAAGTGTCTAAATATGCAATATGAGGAACAAGGTGATCCTTGACCCCATCCATAATGATGCATCTAGCTTTGGCATCTTCTTTCTGGTAGGTCGCCAATAGTGTAGAATCTGCCAGAATAGAAACGGTAGTGGTTGTGTATTCCTTCAAACTATTCTCCTCTAGTAATAGAAGAATTCTTGGTTTCCACACGCCAAAGTTTGAAGCCCCCTCAAGTATGTCTAAATGTCTTAATTCAGATGCTGCCATTGCTGAAACCCTTGAACTTAAACCTCCCTTTAAAACACAAAAAGAAAATTGAAACTTGCACCTATGCGATTAAGCCCTAGTTTTCTTTTTCAGAGTATTAGCTCTAATACCATGTGAAAAATACGTCTCCTCTATTAGTGTTGTGAAACCCAACAATAAATTCACTATTGTTTAAACTCAAAAATTTGAATAACATAAATCAAATTACTGAAACAAAGAATTAAAGCATGCACAACACCATGGATTCACAAAAATACTGAACACAACAGAAAATTAGAGAAAACCAATCACACTTTAACACAATGATTTACCCTAGAAAACCCCTAACTCTGGGGAAAAACTAGCATTCAATGAGAGAGATTTTATTACTATAAAAAAAGAAGAAATTTACAACAACTGCAAGAACTTGGCATCCACAACAATACTGCAATCCTAGATAATGTTTCAACTCCTTTTGTTCACTACAATCTCACTTTCTTCCTATGTCATTTCCTGCAAAAACCTTCAATCTATATCTACAATACCCACATCAATTCCTTTTTATAATCTCTTATTCACCATCAGTAGAAAACATAACTGTTTCTAAAAATAAATTTCCAAACTGGCAAGTGCATAGGAGATAAGGAGGAGAAAAGTAGGAAATTTTATCCAATCTCTCTAGCATGGGTGACACGGTTCTAGGCTGGAAGATTTATCTTTTGAGCTACGTTTTCAACATATATCATATGTGATATATAGGCTTTGGAGAATTTACATGATTTGGATCCTAAAAGTGTTGAGACTTATGTTCTCTCAAACATCAATGCATAAATGGGCAGGTGAGGTGACACTCAAATGGCAAAGGAAATAGATGAAAGATAGAGGAATTAAAAAGATCTTTGTGTAGAAGTTAAATCATATCGATAGGGATAGGAGATCTATTCAAGGTTGGAGAAATTGGTTTTTGTTTTTTTTTTAATTTGACAATCTAGACCATGCTAAGTTTGCCTATAATTCTAACATAAATAGTTCTATAAGTAAGCACATTTCATCTTTTTATGGCACAAATCTAAAAGGAATTGTAGACTTAGTTGATCTTCTAGCAAACCCACATATTAGCCAAGAAGCTACTAAGTTTTTAAGAAAATATAAATGAGAGGTACATCAACAAGTTAGGCTCAAATTGTAGTCCATGAATGAGTAAGTTATAAGAATAATGTTGATTCGCATTAGAGAAGAAAAATATTTCAAGAAGGAGACATGGTCATGGTTCATATGTGCAAGGAAAGGTACATCCCCAAGGTCCCTACAACAAATTAAAGCCCAAAAAAATTGGCCCAATAAAAATGATGAAGAAGATAAATGAGAATGCTTGCCAAATTGATTTTCCTGAAGACTTGGACATCAGTCCTATCTTTAATGTTGCCAACCTATATTCATATTCAACTAGAACGAATGATGATTTAGGCGGAAGATGAGAAAAATGAGAAGGAAAGTGATCATTGGACTAGGAACTTACCAAAGAAGAAGATAGAGCAAGTGGAATGAGTGTTGAATACTAAATCAATGGCTACATGATCTAGGTCATATAAGTTTTATTTTGCTAACTGTGAAGACTTGTTGGATTCTTACAACTCTTGGATCACAAAAGTAGACTTGCTTAAGTATAACCAAACAAATCTATCTTTTTGGACTAGAACTAGGAGGTTCAAATTTTATTAGAGGGGTAGATGAAGTGAAGCATCTTCCTTAAATTTCTCTTTCCCTATTTTTATTAGTTGAATGTGAGTTAAATTTTTAGGACCCTACTTTTAATAAGTTTAGTTAACTGTTCAATAGTTTTATTGTTGTCAAAATTAAAGTTAACAACTATTACATCTTTGCATTTTTAGATTGGGAAATGAAAGTAGGGGTGAATAACTATTCTAGATTAGAATCTAGGATGAATATCTTATGTAGGGAGTTAGTTTTGGGTGAAGTCTTAGTTTTTTGGAAAAGATAGAATTGCTCAAATAAGAGAAGGAACACACAAAAAAGGGGACAAAACTAGATTGAATTAGTATGAAGATCCCATATTTGTGCTTATTTTAGTATTTCTTGAGTATGAATATAACATAATATCTTATTGTGTATTTCTTATATTGACCAAATGGTTGTTATCCTATCATTTTAATTCTCAATCATTAATTTTGTTTTAGCTGCACGAGTTATATCAAAACATGTTATTTTTCCTTTGAAGACTAATATGTACTTCTTGTTGGAGGCTAATTTGTAGGTTTGGAATTAGGTATTATACATCTGGTCATAAAAATAAGGTGTAACATAATAACACCTAGTGAGTCTCACCCCACATTCTCAAATCCCTTTCTAGAAAATTCAACTTTGTATAAACTAGATGAATTCACGTGAACTACACATGAAAATTCCTTGCAACAAATATTCAAACTAGATGTATTATCCATCAAATCCCAAGTTTAATCTTGAAGCGATTTGTCAATATTAGCTACTAATAGAGGGACACATTAATATTAGCTACTAATAGAGGGACACATTAGAATCTATAAAACTTTTGTTTTTGTGTTAAGGTAATTTTTGTAACTATATAATTAATCCTCTTAGTGTCGATCTAATGAAATACTATGAACTTGATATTTACCTATATATGTGATCTTTGATAATTTTTAGAAGTCTTCTATTAGCCCACTTTAGAGTTATCATTATGATATTCACATAAGAACTTGGTTTTTGTACAAGACATTTATAAATTGCAAGGAAAAATACTCTATGTCAAACCCAAAATGGATCTCAATCCAATGAATTTGAACAAGGTTGAGGATAAAAAAGCAATAGTGCAATATGCCCTAGGATGATGATGTCATGCTAATATCATTAGATTATTTATTTTAAGCTTATTGTGTGTGTTGTGCTAGAAGGCATTCAATTTATGTGTTTGTTATTTATGTTTTAAATGAATCAGGTCAGTTATTAAATATAAAACCCCAGTATAAAATTCAACTATTTTGCATTTCAAATTGTCTAATAACAGTCCATTAGAGGGAAACCAACTAGGCTAAGGTTTTAATATTATGTTTGAAATTATGGGGGTCTAATTTCAATGAATATAGAAGTGACTTGAATCACTTCTATATTTATAAATCTAATTCAAGATAGAAATTTGATAAATTGAGGATCAATGAATTAGTGTAAATGAGAATAAAATCTATTATCAAATTATTTTTCAACTTCCACATGTAATAATTTTTTTTTAGGCACTCCTTTTTGCATTCAGGACAAATTGGCAAAAAGTCCAAAACAAAGGGAAAAGTGCAACGTATGTAATTTTTACCATTACACCTCTTAAACATCACTTAATAAGTTGTTTTAATTTCTTTTAGCTAGTGGGTGTCTACTCTATATATGTGTTAAAACTATTTTTTGAATGAGGTCTCCAAATCTTCAAATATAGATTTTAGTTTTCATTAATTTTTTTTATAGAATTGCACAAATAATTACATTGAGAGGCATAACTACAATGACAAATGGTATGGATTGTAATGACATGAGTCTATTAACAAACACCTGTTAACTTAAATTTGACACCCATTTATATGTCCAATTATTAATGTTTAATAATAAACATAGTAAACAAATTGGTAAGTGAAACAAAATCTTACTCTTTTAAAGTAAATAATGTCTAAAGTAAAATATTTCTTAATTAAATATTAAAGTAAATAGTTTTATGTCTTTTCTTATCTATTTCCTTGCCTATTTAACTGTACCTATTTATTTTACATAAATATGTATTAAAAATTATATTCATATTGAAAAATAAAATAACTATTATAGTAAAAGTTAATCTATTTTTTCATTTTTACGACTTGTTGCATTATTATTGAAAATAAAATAGCTCTACAATAAAGTAAAAAAATATTTAAAAAATAATTTATTATCTATTGTTTATCTATTAATTTGTCCTTGAGAATGTTTGAGTTCAGATAGGTGTTTAAAATAATATTTATATAAATATTGTAAAAATATATTTTCTATTTTTTTTAATAAGTGTCTTTATTATTATTTATACAATAATATGACACATTAAAAAGAAAAAGTCACACTCCAAAAATTCAAATGAAAAAAATAACTTGAACAAAACATAAAAATAGCTTCTACCTATCATGAGCTAATGCACTAGGGAGAGGAGAAGGAGGTCTCAATCATCTTTTTTTTCTTCATCAAAAGGTTGAGTGTCACAAACAAGAGATTTAGCAAGAGCAAGGAAAGTGTGAGGCCAACCACTAAGCCCATGAAGAAGTAGAGTTGGGGTGGGGGAGTGAGAGCATCCTACAATCATACACATTTAATTAGATTAATTATAACAATTTCAAATGATGACATAATATATAATAATGAGTGTATTTTGAACTAGCATATGTATCTTAAATGCATTTAATCTAAAAATAGATACATTAGAAATGGAGAGGGGCCTATAGTGGGTCACCCTAACTTCACGCATCTCAAAGTCTTATGTGAAAATTTCAAATCACTCCCAAATTTGTACAACTTATTTGGCAAGTCCCTTGCTTATAAAAATTGGTTTCAAGTCCACATTAGCATGCTTTTTGTCAAGGTATCCAAAAAGGCCCAAAAAAAAGGTGAGACCGATAGTGGGTCACTAAGTCATGTATTATTGGTGCACTGATGTGGCATCACATGATTTGTCAATTTGTGTACTTTATAGATAAAAGTGTTTTGCAATTGAATATTAAGTGTAAGTTTATTGGATATTAAGCCTACCACTATGGGGCCCACTTAGGGCTACTTCTATACTCATCATTAGACCCCTATCCACGATGGGCCCCTTTCCCTTATAGGCACTTCAAGATTGGTACTTATAGATCTTTAAATAAATATATTTAAAATATCTATACTAGTATAAAAAACAAAGGTCAATAGAATAATTTCATGTACCAAAACCACATAATAATAAAATTATGTTTTTTTTATCCCCCAAATCATCTAGTCTAAACCAAATATTAATACAAAAACTAAATATATAATTATTCAAAACAATGTTTATAATAATCTCTTTATTGTGTATAGTTTCTCTCCCATGATGGATCATGGAGTTTGATTCCCGAAGAAAAAATTCACAGGATTAAAACCAGAAACTATACACAACTGTGAAAAATCATATATCAGCAACGATATCTTTATTTTCACTTCTTTAAATATAATAATAATTTTATTAAAAAATTTATAAAAATAAACATTTTTTATGTTATAATAAAATTGAAAAAAACCAATATCAATTCAAATTATATTAATATATATTAATAAATAACAAATTTGAACAAACAATATACTAACTGTTTACATGAAACAATCAATTACTATAAACAATTTTCACAAGACATAGATGACCTTAGATTTCTGAGATACAATTAAAACCAATAAAACATACTGCAACCCAAAAAAATACAAATACTACTTATTAAAAAACCCAGCTTTAAACTGTACTGACCAAAACCACCCTTCCAAGACGAGAAAACCATGCATATAGCCAGGGTGTTGGAACTTGAAATAAAGTGCTCCTGGTGCCTCAAGACAACCAGGGGGAACCAATATTGATAAAAAATGAATCCTTATCTTCTTCACTGCGCCACCCATCGAGTGTTCTGTCTGAAAGACCCGAATTTACTAAATTAACAGAAATCAACCTTTATAAAGAGGAAATCATAGCTTTCAGATTTAAAAACAAAAAACTGTACTTGAAGTACTGGGTCGGCATACCGAGGCCTAATATTTGTCTTATAAGAAGCTGCGGGAGCAGGTGTGTCATGAGGACATCTGTCATTGACAAAGTTATAGAGCCATCTAACACCCAAACTTACTGCCACTCCAAAAATACCCCCAGAAAAAAGGCCTGCTAAAAGAGGCACTAAAACTATCAGACATATTACAATTCCTACCACAGATGTAAACAGCGTTGCAAAACCCAAAGCATCAATCGAATCCAGTGGATAGTCTAGGATATTGCTCACACCAGGTACACATCTCAAAATCTCACTTAATCCACCATGGAATTTGGGCATCTTCAAATACCAGAAACCTAAATTTAGGGATGTATGTGATTTGGTTTTAAGACACTCGGGATTTTTTTTTCATTTGGCTGCAATTGCTTTGTTATATACTTTTCATCTGATTTAGTCTGTTATCTTATAAAAGATATTACTGCCTTCTGTTAAACAAGGAAAACTTAGAATATTCTTTCTCTGTTTGCAGTTTATTTTTTATCTGATTTTGTCTACTATCTTAAAAGAAATATTTCTTTCTTTCTTTAAATAAAGAAGTCTATATCTTTTATCTGATTTGTCTTTTATGTTAAACAAATATTTCTTCCTTGTCTAAAAATATTACTTGCTTCCCTTCCCTTAGATAAGGGAGTCTATACCTTTTATCTGATTCCATCTACTATTTTAAAAAGAATATTGCTTTCTTCCCTTAAATAAGGAAGTCTATACTTCTATCTGGTTTCCTCTGCTATGTTAAAAGGAATATTACTTCTTTCCCTTATGCAAGGAAGTCTTCCAACATTCTTTCTCTACCTTTTATCAAATTGATTTTAACATATTTTTTTTCTTATAAAAATCTGCACTCCATAAAAATAATTCTTAGTATTTTTTTATAAAATGACTTGATTAGTATATCACTCAATATTTCATTTTTAATCAAATAAGAATTAATTTAAATTCATGTTTTTCAATATCAATATATTAAAAATAATTTAAAATTGAAATAAAAACTTCAAAAAATCATTGTAAATATTTAATTCTTTATTTTTTAACCTTTTTAATAATAATATGAAAAGAAAAACAATTCTTTTGATTTTAATCCTTTTCACTAAAGTCTTGAAGGCACAAAGAATATTAGTCAAAAATCTAATTACTAGTTATAGTTTGTAGATTTTCTAGCAATCTTTTGAACAATTAAATTTATGAATTATATTTTCCTTTCTATTTTTTCTAAATTTTCTAAATGATTATGTTTGTGAAAATTATTAATTAAGAAATAGGTTGTGCATTCAAAGTGTCCAAGCATGATTCATACCAAACATGAACAAAAGCAAATCACATTATAAATAGACTCATCATGGAAACATGAGGTGAGGAAAATTGTTCGGAAGTGGCAAACACACATTGTTTAAGATTTTTTCAGATTGTAGAAACAACTATATATTTGAAGAATTCAATCCATTTGTTTTATATCTTTTTAGTCCTATTTGATATTGACTACTTTTAAACATACAAGTTATGTACTCTATCTAGAACTCCATCATCTCTCTCATGTATTGTGCTTTGCAATTGAAAGATTTGATTGTTACTCTCCTTTCCCTTCTTGGGAAATAATGTGCACCTTAAACATGTTCTAGCTCAAATTAGGAGTCTGAATGATGAGAATTTGAAGACAAAATATTTTCTTGTCATTTCCTTTTCTTGTACATTTAATCTTGATGAAACCACCAATTTTAAAAAGATCACAATGGTTACAAAATCACCCCTATTTAAACTAATGGTTTCATAATTACCACATGATAATTACAAAATTATGGTCACAAAAAATATCCCTTTAGTGCTCATTTTGTCCTCACCTCTTGAAAGTCACAACAATTGCATACAAACTTGAATTGATGTGCCTTTTTTTTAAGTGCATAATATTTTAATAGAAACATACATATATGAAAGTTTTTAACTTTTGATACCTACTAAAATACTATTTTTGATTGTATAGAACTTCATTTATCATGCCAAAAATATATCCATTTATTAAAATTTATTACATCATTATCATATAATAAATAAATATATTACTATTAAAATGTTTAGATAGTTAAAATAAATACTATGTAAAAAGTAACAAAATGGGATGATTCCTTAGCTTTCTACTTAAACATCATTTCTAATAATAAACATTATCTCTCAATGATAACAAGTTTCCACAATCCATATTGATAGTTGTTTAATAAATTTTTGGATTCAATTGTGGGATAATTTTCGCATCAATGTTTCAGATCACACTCCATGATCTATCATAGGATGAAGAAGATTAGAGAATGTGATCGGAAAGTCGATGCAAAAATTATCACACAATCAAATCCAAAAATCTGTTAAAAAACATTATCTCTAATAATCCTCACATAATTTAAGATCAAAGACTGTTTGAGATACTACTTATAATCTCAACTCTTCTCCCCCAGAATCAGAGTTTTGAACATTCATCCAAATGACTTGCATTGACTCAACCTTTCTTATATTCTCTACAGCTAAAAACAGGGTACAAGTAACAGAGCACACATTCAGTGCGAAGCAAAATCAAGAGAAACACTCTAATTAAAGTATGCACATATGAAGCGTCAAACAGGTATGTATTGTATAGGTATTTGGTATGTGAGAAAAGCTACAATTGAAAAGTTGATGGCACCTGTGTACTTAGAAGAAGCAGTTGGAAGCATTCATAAATGGCATGCTAAAAATGACTTCTTTTAGGACCTTCCTTAAGCATGGACAAGACTCGCGAACTGTTTGACAGAATGCCTCAAAGAGATGTCAGCTCCTGGAATACAATGATTGCATGATATAATGGATTCGTCAGTTAAGTCTTTGGAAACTTTCCCAACCTTTTCCAGCATCTATTGTTCCTTTCCCTGTCCCAAAATGGGAATTTTAGAACATGGTATAGACATCCATCAAAGCATTAGTCAGATGTAGTCGCCACTGCCCTGGTAGACATGTATGCAAAGTAGACAATGCACGTGAACTGTTTGACATAATGCCTCGAAGAGATGCCATCCCATGGAATGCAAAGATTGCAGGATAAGCATAGAATGGTTTTTGCGAGTATGCTCTCGAAATCATTGAATTAATGAAGCACTCTGGAAAATATCCTGACATTGTAAGCAAAGTCTTCCATGTGCACGCAGCCATACAGATTTAGTCGAGGAGAGCTTAGATATTTGAATAACCCTTATTGCATTACACCTACAGCTGATCATTACGTGTACATGGTGCCCATGCTGACTATCTTGAATTCACCCTAAACTTTATTAAGATGTCAATTAAACCTGTACTGGTGTCAATTAGTGTCTGTATATCACATATGGATATAGGCTTTGGAGTACTTACAACGATGCCATTTTTTTTATTTTGATTAATAGATGAGGAAACGGTGAAGTTAAAATACTAATTTTACATTAAAAAGATGCAAACGGGAGGGGCACTACAATGCACAACAGACAAATATTTATTTTACATATTTAAATTAATCCAATGGAATCTAAACAAGTATTCCTAACATACTAGAATATAATCATGAGATTTTTTATTGAGACATACAGACTTGTTATTGCTACTCTTAAATGGAAATGCAAAAATCTTAATTGGTTAGATAATATTCTCTAAAAAGTTGTGGAATAAAATATGTAAATTTTTTAAATGGATGGATTTTTCATTACAACATAGTTTTAGTTTAAATGCTACCATTTTCATTGGGTGGAATAGGCAATATCCAATTTTAGGGAAAACTATTAGTCATTATGTTTCTTAAGGAAGCTTATAATTTATTCAAGATAAGTTTCAAACAATTCAATAATTAACGGGACTTCTCTTTCTTGCAATGGTCTTTTTGGTGCATTATCAAAAAAATAATTTCGTTTGGATAAAATTATAAATGTTTTATTTTTGTGTAGACTCTAGCGTCTTCTAATTAAGCTATAAAATTATGTCTTCTAATAACTTACAATTTCTTCAAAAATTGGTTTTGGCCATCTATCATTTTTCATTATTTCTTTTAAAATAGATATATCTTTTTTTTTTTCCTCATTTTGTTTTTAATTATCTGATTCAACATTAAATGGAGGTGCAAATTCAATTATAAATACTATACTAAACTGAATGCTTGAATCTAGAAATATAAAGTTGATGTAGATGCTCAAATATTTACTTAAAAATTATTACAATATAAATAGTTGGTGAGAGCTTAAAAATAATTGGTAAGAACTTAAATATTTTACTCGTTCAACAATTAAATATCCCTTTTCTCAAATACCTTGAGGCATTTGTTTTGGGCTTTAAATTTGTTAAAAAAGCATTGGTATATTGTATTTAGAAATATACTTATTTGACCATCATTTGAATGGACAAGAGACTTTACTTGAAACATGATTGAAGAATAATGTTGTCTCAAATTCAGTGAGACATACTATTCTTTTACATCTTTGAAGAATTATGAATAAAACTATATTTTCTAATCTGTCACAACAGATGAAATTTCAAAGCTTTACTTCTTTTTCCAAATTATTTTGCTTATCGCTCAATTATAAGTACTATAAAAGAATAACAAGTGAGTTGCACACCAGCTAGAACAGACCAATCATCAAATCAAAACTCTCCAAAGTAACCATCATGAAGTGAATAAAGGATTTATAAAACATCTTCAACAGCGGGTTCAAAATTCCTATAATTCTGTCAAGTTAATCCAGTAGTTGCTGCTATACAAAAGTATTCTCCAGCTCTAAAATTATCCATTTTCTATAGTTAAAACTATTGTTTGGCTATAAGTTCTCCGGTTTCTGCTAATTTGTACTTCATCGCAGGCTTTGGAGTCTTGCTTCTGAATACTAATTTTGATCTATTCTTCTGTAGCTATTTTTCAACAACCTTTCTAGTTCATGTTTTCGGTTCTCGGTAAGTATGTCACAGCCTGCTTTCATTCAAGCTTAAAAAAAACTTCTCTCGCTATAAATACACCTATCAAAATATATGAGACGCCGCTTATTCAATCTCTAAACATTGTTAATACAATCTAATATATACAGTATCTTTCCTTAAGGGTCAAGCCTACTATTTGTAGTTAATCACAATTCACAGATATTTGCCAAGTGGCTCCCAAATATTTCCAATGAACGTTACATGCAATCCAACATATGCCTTGATATTCCTACATACAGATCTGTTTTCCTGCATTTGTAGGCATAACATTCATTCTTGAAACCACTTGAGAAACTTCATATTTTCCCTGTAAGTGGACCTTAGGAAGCCATTGGAGAGACGTTATGTTGCCACGCAAACATGAACACCATTGTCAAGCTTAGGGTAGCATTTATTATGCGCATTCTCATGGGCATGTAGAGAAAGAAATAATGAAAAGCAATGTGGCCTATGGTGATGTTGGAATGTGGGAACATTCAAAGAGTGATAGATGATGTTTGAGGAGTTGGGTTTAAATACTACATTCTAATTTTTTATTTATTAGGTGGTTTATTTTGAAACGGCATATTTTTATTTTAATTTGTTTAGATGGTTTATCTGAAATAACATTCATTTTTCCAATAACTCTCATCTATTAATATGATTTAAGATTAATCATCTAAATAAATCTTAAAGTAAAAATTGTTGATGCACATTAGTGAAAATAATAGTTGGTATTCTTTGCCACAATCCATCAATTAAAATTATGTAAGCTTCTAGATTCCAATGTATATGTTTTTTTTTTTCAAATGTGAAAATAATAGTAACGTGGCCATGAAATCTAAGGTAGATAAATATATTTCAGAACAAAATCCAAGAGGAAAACATTTCATAATGGAAGATAAAAGCATTAATTTAAAAAAAAAATGAAGAAAAAACGCATTGAAGATCATTAAAAGATACATTTGAAAAGATGGTTTATTACAGCAAAAGCCTGTACAATGGCTATATAAGAGGTCCCATTCTAGCAGAATCCATTCCATGAAAAGGATAACGCTCAGAGATTATTCGTGAAATACATAAGCAAATGAACAGCTATCATAATATGAAATATATCCAGATCTAGAACCACAACGTCCCTCTGCATCCATGCAACCAGGGCGTTGCAATGCAACATACGTCTTTTCTAAGCTCCAGGTGCAACATCTCGCAGCTTCCCTTGCAAATACCCACCACAATCCCGAGCATATCCTTTCACATGGCTTGCTGTATCAACTATCCTCTTGCATGCATAATCTAACTGATCAGAACCAACAGGTTTCCTGCCATTAACATAGTTATACAACCATGAAACACCAAAAAACACTGCCAGCCCAAACAACCCAGCAGAAAAAAGTCCCCCAACTGTAACAAACAGCAGGACTCCTAGAGGTATCAATAAAGGGCTTAAAAGTATTAAAACAGGGGCTAAAACCACCACAGCAATTGCAGTCAGCCCTGTTATAAACAACAGAATTGCCCCCGATGTGGCCAGGCCTGCAGGGGACAAAATTTGCTCGGACTTTGGTGCATAGTTAAGGATTTTACTCCTGATTCCCTGATAACTTTCACCCATTTTCAAAGCTATACAGCTCTCTTTTGCAGATCTGGGTTTCTTCAATCTTTCGTTGACATGCTACAGTGCATTTCCTATGTTACTAATATAGGTAGATGCAGAATTTGTGGCGTGGATGGAGACGGATTAGACGCAAGCACTCCTTGCATAGGGACGAGTGTTCATTTATAGTGGGAGTGGTGACTAACTTTTCGTTAAAAATATCAATTAACGGAGAAATTGGGAAAAGCTTTGGATAATTTATCAAGTTTCAATCATCGGTATTGTAAATGTATTAGTAAAATCACGTAAATGCTGCCACCCAAGACGGTATTTAAATACACAAGTACACTGTTTACATGGTGTTTGAGCTAAAAGCATAACAGATATTCTGACAAGGCGTGAGAAGGTCCGTGGTCTCGTATAGTGTGTCACAGCAATGCTTTATTTTTTAAAAGGAAAATTCTATTTCATTCAGCAATGTCTATGAGGCAACAGATTGTACTATTGACTGTATTTATTAACTAGCGCTTGCATCTCAACGAGGTGCAATGGTTACGTCAATAGAATGATATATTTTGGTAGGGAGGGAAAAGTGCAATTTTTTTTTGTAAGACCTAACTATTTGTACCAAAAGTCAACTAGTGATGGGATGCAAGTAGAGTTGAATATGAACAAAGGGAACTTAATTTAGAGCAGTATGATATGTTAAATGGTTTTACAACATAATATATTTTGTACAATTAAAGAAGGCCTGCGACTTTAAAGGTCAATTGGAACAAGTATAGTTGTTGATGGTTAATGATATACAAAAACTATTTTATGACACATCAAAATCACAAACGCAAGAGATTGGTTATGTATAATACAATTGTTGGTGGTTAACGATAAGGTTTTATGATATATGCCATTTGTCTTTGAGACCTATAGAACAAAAACAATGGAATGGTTAGATGCGGCGATTATTTGTTGACTTGTATAATGATTTCTACATATTCAATTTATCGTACTACTATTATTGGAAATTATTTTTGCCAATGAAATAACAAATTACCATAAGAATTTGAATATACTAAAGTTGTTGATGGCGTCGATGCCTTTGAGTGAAATGTATGCTTGAGGCTTGCTCTCTCTTGTCCTTGTACTTGATTTTGTCACGTTCTTGAGCAGATATCTACAAAAGTGAAATTTGTAAAAGAGGAATTGATGATCCGACAAACTAGGAAAGATGTGAGGGAGAAAGGGATAAGAGTTATGTACCTTCACTTCTTAGAGACAGTTGTTGTAATTGAGTTTCCTCTTCTTTCCTCATAATTGTGTATGGATTGTTCTGCATTTTGGAGTATCTCTCAAAGGAGAACATTGGTTGAATGCAAAGGTCATTCAACGATTTCACTCTAGATATAGTTGTAAATGTTAGTCCTTGCCTTTCTATTTTCCCAATGTCGATCATTGCTTTTTTTAGCATCAAACCTTGGGATTTGTGTATGGTAATAGCTCATGCCATTGTGAGTGGAATTTTCCTTTGGTTGCCCAATGATATAGGTATTATCGGTATACTTTTGGGGTCATCTTCATTCCATGGTGGTCCGCTATAATTATCGATCCTTGCTACAACATACATTGGAACATCTGGTGGTTTGGAACCAAGACTATAAAGAATCTCAACAACTTCACCTAGAGCTCCATTTACAAGTCCTACTTGTGTCCATATGTTGGTTGTGAGCATGATGTGTTGCCCTCTACAAAGCAATACTTTCTTTTCAAGTTGTTCATTAGTAGTTGCATTATTTGCTTTGGTCCCGGTGTTGGTTGCAGTACTTATTGCAATTGGACGGTTCAACAATTTTAACATTCTTCTATTGTGCAGTCTAACTAAATCATTGGTAGCAAACAAGTGCATTGAATTGTTGAATAGTTCTTTTCACTGGAGGTGAGATGCTTGTCTATGCATGTCATTAGAAGTTGCCAACCCTCTTGGGTTGCTTCTGCATTTTGTATGTTTTGCAACATTTGACAAAATTATCTTTGTGTTGGAGTCTCACCTTGTTGACGGAATACTATTTCTAAGGTGACAACGGTCGTGAACTGGCCCCATAGTGTTTTTGCATTTGAGTGCAATGTGTAAATAGGTTTGTCCATCATAGGCGGTAGTTGCACAAGGTCATCGATTAGTATTATTGACACCCCATCGAAGTATAGATGTTGGTGCAAGAAGGCCTCATGTAGCCTCACATCTATCTTCAATAGTAACTTTGGCCCTATGAAGCTCATCTCATCAATCAACATATATCTTATGTGTTTCATCTCTTTCTGAAATATTGTTAATGCTTGGCCTTGCAATGGGTGCATTTCTTTGATAGGAATCTGAAGTGTTGAATGTATAGTTGATTTATGTAAATTAAATGCAACAACCCCTGTAGGAGCTAATGTGAGCAGCTAGCTTTGTTGGTGCAGATTATTACTCTCGAGTGCTTTTCTTATGCGAGCAATCAAGTAGGATTTTCCTATACTTGTTCCTTAAATGATCATGTGCAATGGTTTGTCTGAGTGATGTTTGTTGTGGTCGATAATATGTGTGAGTGCTAGTTTTTGTTTCGGCGATAATGTATAGTTTGGGACATCATACTTACTTAGAACATGCCTTTCCTGGCTACATGCTTTTTTCATGTTTATGAATTGTGTGGCAATTTCATGAAGATCTTGGGGCACTGCAAGTTGATCCAATATGTAGTTGCTATCAAACTTGCGCCTACCAAGCATCTCAAGTTCATTTAGGTTGATGTTGTTTGAGGGACCCATTTATGAAAATAATTCTCATTCATTCATTCATTTATATTATGTCCCTTGTGTCCATCTCACTTTCATTGTCTAGTTCTTCGTCCTTGGTGCTTCCTTCCAACCAGGTGGTGCGAGTGACATGCCATACATCATATTTGGATGCACTCATTTGCTTCCAATTTGTAATTATTGTATCATTAGTAATCCCTATGTTGTTTTCCAAGCTTTTGAAATGTTTGTACAACAGTAACTCACTCCAGCAGAATGTTTCAAATTGGTCTGAGCCCTCCTCCGGGATGTTGTAGAACTTTGGGAAAACATTGACAATCACTTTTAATACCTTTCTTTCTTTCCACTTGCATCCCTTGCGACTTGCAAAATAGGAGAAAGATCGTGCAAATTCAAGTACGGTTATTGTCTCCAATTTTGGAGGCCAATAAATGTCAGAATGAAGGTAGCTAGGTTGCAGGTGTCTTTCATCTATTCCTCTTGTTATATGATGGAACATTTTTTGTCCAACATTCAAAGATGTAAAAGGTCGATTACAAACAAGTGGAAATTTTTGAAGCATATGACATGTATCTTGTGTTCCTATATCATGCTCTACCACAATCTCTACTATGAATTTTTGAAATGCTGTGAGGGTTGGGTCATCTATTTTTTGGGTTGCAGATATTCTTGTTAACATATCAGTACAAGTCTAAGATGCTCTATGTGCTTTTGATGCATATTTGACAATGTATTTCAATACAAGTGCCTATGAGATAATAGGCTGGCAATCTATGTTGGCTCTCCATATTGAAATCATTTCTAGATTGTGTATGTTTAGCCTATCATCATTCCTTGCAGATTCATGAATATTGCTTTTTCCCATTATTATCACATGATAAGGTAGATATAATTTGTTCTTTCCATGGAGCTTTGTATCGACACTCTAGTTTTTTCCCCTTCTTGCATAAGCATGTCCCCTCTCTACATTTTGTGTGCCTCTGGACACGGTTGATTATCTCTTCATAGTCATGAGAGGGGTCTATAGCAAATATCTTGGTCGTTTCTAGCTATGATCCTAAATGTTAGTCCAATTCTAACTATGCAAAATAACTAAACTGCAATGAGAAAAAACACAAAGGGACACCTCAAGAGTAGCCTAAGGAATGATAAAGCAAAGAAACAAGATAAAATGAAGATTGTAATCTGCTTATACCTTCTTTGCTGCTAAAACTACTTGGTTAGCCCTTGATTTTGATTGCTTTGTGTACTCCTTGGATGGCTCTTGATGCAAGCTTGACAATAGGAATAGATGATAGTGCAAATGACAAATGGCTTGGCTAAATGAATGAAATGCTTGTGAATTGAGTGTTCAAAATGACAACATTTAGTTGCAAAATGACTAAGTGTTCTTAATGCCTTAGAGGAGGGGGTATTTATAGAGGAATTTGAATTCTCTAGAGAATTCAATGGTTGAGATTAAGCCACCAAGATCAAGATGTAGGGCCATGGTGAGTTGAGGACTCACAAGCCCTCACATCTTGACATGTGGAATGCGAGATGGCTAAGGATAAGATGATGTGGAAGTGAGGTGGAAGGAGGGTACATGATGTGGAGAAAGGACAAGTACTTTGTAAGTACTTTGATGTGACCTTTCAATGATCACATGGGGAAGGGGAAAGCTTTGGGAGAATAAAAGTGAATTTTAAATTCACAATGATTGAAAGAATCTAGTGGATAAGACAAGGTTCCCAAAAGGTGGGAACTTGCCACATGTGAGTGATGTGACAAGTCAAATGTTCTAGAAGACTTGCTTGGGAAAGAGGAAAACCTTGGAAGGATAAATGTGAATTAAAAATTCACATGGGGAAGAGAGGAATCTTGGGTGAATAAAAAGTAATTAAAAATTCCTTGGAAGATGGGGAGAGTTGACTAAGGTATCGATTAGGCTTAACTAATCAATAATTAGAGGATAATTAGGGGTTAATGAGGATTAGAAGCCAACTTGCAAAAGTTGGAGGATGTGACACATTCTAATCAAGGATTAGGCATGTGCACATCCTTAATGAAAAGATTAGGAGATGGAATAGGATTAGATGAAAATGAAATGTGAGGAATTAAATAAATGTAATATTTATTTAATTCATTTGATGAAAAGGGGATTAAGGAGGGTATTAATTAAATACCTTAGGGATTTGGTAGAATTAAGGATATTAATTAAATAATAGTAATATTACTTAATTAACTCGGGTAAGAGGATGTTTAGATGAAAAGTGATAAATTTGGATAAATTAAGTGTCCAAATTTGGATGTCTACACTAGCAAGCATGGATCGTCTATAGGAGATCGATAAACCGTGTTGTTTCTGCATGATGCATTGCAAAGGATTCCAAGCACTGACATACTTGTCAAAGAATGTTCTTACCTGTTAAACTTTCACATTGTCATCCCAATCAAGTTTATCCATGTCTGGTGCATTTTGGAGCCAAGGAAATCCATGTGCATGTGCAGTACCCTGATGCTGCCATTTATATATATACCAATAATCTTTTGCACCTAGGAGTTTCTCAATGACTTTTTCACAAAATACTATGAATCATTGATGCAAGTATAATGATTTGGTGTGGGGATTATTGATTACATTTTCTAAGCATTGTTTATTTGTTTGCATTTCCACCACTATGTCATCTGAGAGCAAACGTTGTAGGCTAGGTCACTTTGTGTCTGCTGCACTTAATGTGGAGAATAGAGTGGGAGACCCTATTTCATTGATCATATTTGTTAGTTCAACACAACACTTTTTCCAATATGGTCTTGTTCCCCACTTCAAAGATCCAAAGTGCATGAGCTCTTCAGCTAACTATGTGTCAGGGAGATTTTTCAAGTGTGCATAGAGGTTTTCAATAGTGATTGGCATGTTTTCTTCTGCATTTTTTTTAATGAAAACTATTGCGAGCCCTTGGCTATGATGCTGCATCATAAGATTAAACATGAAATATCGAAACCTTGGATGCCTTCCAAATCTTTGGTCATGAAATCTCATCAAGTGGAGCGCATACTCATGCATGTGCACTTCCGTAATTTGTGGTTGCATTTGTAGTGTAGCTCCATTTGGAAAGAGTGTTGGAAATGCCATACCAAGCAACCCCTCATTATTGTATTCATTTATTGGAGATGAGTTAATTTCAAGCCAATCGATAATGTTGTTTGTGTTGTCCTCAAGGTCTAGTGTTTTCTTAATAATTTCTAATTCATGATATCTGTTTGGAAATCTAGCCATAAATGATGATGTGTTTACCATGCTACTTTCAATATCATCCCCATCATAGTCAATTTCATTATTTGGAACCACTATTTCTTCGCTAGTTTCAATGGTGTGGAGCATATTCGATATGTATATTCTTGCTTCAGAAAATTGCTCTAAGTGGTCAAAACTTATTGCAACATCATGGTAGTATGGGTCATATTTGAATTTGTATTGCAATGCATCTCTGATATGACTTCTACTTACATAACAATCGTAATAATGCCCTTCTGTATGCAGTCTTCAAACTATGAGTACATCCAAGTCTTGTATTCTTCATGGAAGAACTTTTGCAACATTCTTTATATCTTGTGGGAGGATAATCATGTGACCACTATATTTATACTGGGCTCCAAGAGTGTGGGTTACTTGTAGTAATAGGTTGACTTTGGCAATGAGCATTTCCTCCACTTGGGTTAGTCTTTTCAACACAATAGGTTGTTCTCCTGGGTCCATGTTGTTGAGTGCAGAGAACCATGGTATGCCTCTCTCGATGAAACATCTTTTACAAGTAGCATTAGTATTTGATGAATGGAGAAGCATGCCTAAGTCACACTCCTTGCATATAATGCATGTTTTTTGGTTGCAAAGTGCATCTATTCTTTGTAAAAAAAATTCATTGTTGTCATCAAGTTAGCATTTTTGTTGAATGATGCTCCATGTTTCGTGTATTGTTGTGTTTTCATACGTTGATATTGCCATTTTTTTTTTGTAAAGATCTAATGCACTTTTCTGCATTTATTTCCTCTCTATCATGAACATAGTAATTTCGACTTCTCTCACAATCTTGTAGTCTTTGGGATTCTCTTTGTTGGGGGCTATTTTGACTTTGTTGTAATCTTTTTATTCATCTTCGAGTAGCTATCTCTTCTCTATGGCGAGCATAGTAAGCCCAATTTCTTTCTTGGTTTTGTTGTCTTCCGATCTCTTGTTGATGTAGGTCATCTTCATTGTTCCCTATGGAGGAGTCTGTCATATGTGGGTCTAGAAATGTCAAGATAAATTAAGAATAAGCGCATAGTAAAGGTACTAAAACAAGTGGGCATAACATTAATGTGACACCAGTGAAGCCAACAATGTTCATAGAACTACATTCAACATATCTATACAAGCAAAGAGACATATACATACTATTAAAATCATTTTAATTTAGTTTTCTTGTCACAAATATAGTACAAGCAAAGCATGGCCCAATTAATATAAAACAACAGCTGGTTATCTTTTCATAAGCCCCCTAAGAGCCTTCACCATACATTGTACCTAAAGCGAATGCTGGTGTGGTCCCAACATAGGTGATAAATAAACATCAATGAAACTAGAAAGCTTACAAAGCTGAATTGTAGTTGTAAATCTAAAGATATTCCTTATTGGTTCAGGAATGCTTGTTTTAGTATGAGAAGGAACACAAATTGATGGAAGAAGTCAAATGTACATATGTAAACGTCCAAACAAACATGTACATATTGTTACCACAAGCATTACTAAGTGTGGCCAAGAAAGGTGCAATTTATGCGAAGCATGAAGAGCTGGGAAAACAAAGGAAGAAACATAAGATTTTACATATTTCTATCCATCTAAAGGCATTAGCATGATATTTTTGACATAAAAAGATATCAAACATAGTTCTTTACAACATGATTGTCTTTACCACACATACCATACACAGTTTTATATATGAAGACATTTGCATATTGCACTTGGGAGGAAAACATGGAAGATAAAGTCATATTTTAAATATCTTTCCCTATCAGAAGACTTTCACATACGACACTTGTTAACAGAACATGGTAGATATATTAGGCTACATAGTACGACTAAGATGATTCCATGCTTTGAACAACCATCTCTGGTACAACACCATGGTCCATGAAGGAAGCAACCTTTTCATTGCACATTTCCTAGATATTTTTGACCAAAAAACTACTCTTTTTAGTGTAATCTAGTTGTTTGACCTTGGCAATAGTTGCTTTCAAATTTTGTTCACCATTGTACATTTCAAGGTTATAGCATAGTGTGAACAGGTATTGCTTGTTCAATACATCTCTAATCACCTCCTCGACAGTTTGTCAATAGCTTGATCAAATTGCAGGTTGTATAGTTTGTTTGCAGGAATGCCCATGAGTTTTTTTTGCCCCTTCATCAAATGCAACCATCCATATTATATCTGTGTGGTCCTACAACTTGACTTGAAGTATATACCTATAGTCACAGTCGGCAAGTATTGCATTACACTTTGCACAAAACCACTTTACATCGTCTATCTGGGATAGTCTTTTCTTGCAAGGCTTGTTACTTGAATGGGAAGGGCATGTTGGATAGCAAAATGAGTTAATTTTTATGAATCATGTTGTTTCCATCAACATGCATTGTAGAGGTTGTGCTATATTTGGAGCCTCTTACCGAATGTCATTGATCATCATTCTTCTAGAAAGTGGGAGAATTTGAAGGAAGTTAGTAGATGGAGCCTGAATGTCAATGTCTTTTTCTTTGAACCAAGTTTTAATCTCTCTGTCTCCTCTATTTTAGGGTATATCCATAGTTGTGTAGTGGATGAGGTGTTAATCACCTTGCCATTGAATTTAGACACATACCCATTTCTAATAGCAAGAACTGTTGATTCATAAAGGAGATACTTCTCTTGGAGCTATGCACCCTCTTTTTTGGCTGATGATCCCCATAAAGTAACATCTATAGTTGTGTCGGTCATGACTAGAATTGTTAAAATCCATCTTACGACCTCTGTCCCATCTCTTCTCTTGATTGTGGAGCATGGATGTACACAAATGAAAATTCCAATGGCATCAACGTTTGAGTCATTGCTTTTACTTACAAATGCATTGAGAGGTGTGAAAGAGTAATGGTCTTTTGGGATGGAGAGGTCATCTGCACAAAGGGTAACTCTTGAGTCAGGCAGAAGCAAAATTTCCAACCCACTATTAAGCTTGTTATAGATTCTATTAGGAGGGCGTATCAATCCTCCAAATAATGTGTATGTAGCTCTTATGAGGATTTTTTTGTAATGGATGTCAGTTGCTTCATTGAAGCACATCACATGTGTCTCAGTTCCTTCACAATCTATGATATCGAAAGTAAAGAGGTGACCACTTCCTTTCTTTTTGTTGTAGGTGTGTATTTCATTCTTCAAAGTTACACAACCTTTGACGGTCCACCTTGGCTGGAACATGTTCATGTTTTTGATAGGGGTGATTGTCAACGGGGCCTCCTTCCCTAGAGCTAGATTGACACCAAATAGCAGACATCGAGGGAGCAAGTCTTATAGGAAGGCAAGGGTTTTTTGAAGATGTAGGTGAATCAGAGGATTCTATTGTTGATTTCTCAACCTGTTCAAGATTTTCCACACATATGAAAATTGTCTCCCCAACTAAAGAATTCATTGTGTGCACAATGTCAAGGTCGGCAATAACAATCCACCTAAATAGTTATAGTGAGAGAAAGTATAAGCAACAATATGTAAGAGGAGAGTAAGCCTCATTTATTTTGTGTCAAATAGTAATCAAAACATAAACATACCATGGGCTAGCTAATCAAGGTTCAAGTGTACTATGGAGCCAAGCGTGATCTCATTGGAATCTATGTGACTGTTGTACTTGGATGATAATGATGCTTTGTGCATGTGCACGCCATTGGAGATATCCAACCTATATCGATTGTTGCATGCATGTTCAGAGCCAAAAATCGAGATAGCTATGACCTGGACATTAGGTTCCAAAGCCACATTTCCTTTATGCATCAATCTAATTACATCTTGAGTTAATAAGCTTGGCACTGTGCAGGCCAAGCAAAAAATCCTATAAAAGTGTATTGGATGTAAGGCATTGTGCAAAGAAGTCAATACAACAACCTTTCCATCAAATAATAACAACTAATTGCTAGATATAGCAAAGTAGGCCAAACAAGAGGCTAATAGCAACATTCAGATGGGTGTAGGGAGTAGTGCACCTAGAACAATTAAATTTTGTACACTATCTATTAACCTCTACTTCATTGTGGGGTGTGAGCAAAGAAAAATAGATACTCTCTATGCAATTCATTATGGGCTATACTCATTTTTTATAATTGTGTACATGACATGTGTATAGTTTTGATTGTAATAGATGAAAGATACATGTGTATACTTTTGATTATAATAGCTGAAAGATATATGAAGTTAAACAAACACAAAAAGCACACATAGAAATATCAAGTTAACT
>VDFB02268812.1:0-12453 GCA_007258455.2 Sequoia sempervirens | reverse complement strand
AAGCTGCAAAAGATGCCCAAGATGCCCAAGCACGAGTGCAAGCACAAGCGCAGTACTTTGCACAACAACAAGCAGCCCAACAACTCGCATATCAGAAAGCGTTAGAGCAATACCAAGAGCAACACGAAGCAGCCCAACAAGCCCTAGCTGACCAACAACAAGCATTGTTGGACCAACAACATCAAGCACAACAACAAGCTCTATTAGCGCAACAACAACAAGATCAACAACAAGCGTTGTTGAAAGCATACATGGCACAACAAGCAAACATTCCACCCATTCAAACACCCACTCCACCCCCCCAAAACACCTTCATTCCACCTCCTGATCCACAATTGGATGTCACCGCACAAATAAAATTTCTGTCACAACAAGTGCTTGACCTTCAATCAGGAAAGACACCAAAACCACAAAAAAACCTATGCCCTTATCCATTTGATAGGAGCGTAGAAATGAAACCATTCCCAAAAGGGTTTGAGATCCCTAAATTTGACACATATCGCGGAACGGGTAACCCTGAAGATCACATCAGGGAATTTCAAGTACATTGCATGGAGGTGGCTGACGACGAAACGTACTTGATGAGATTATTCCCAAGAAGCTTGGCTGGAAACGCTATTGATTGGTTTTCTCGACTTTCTGGAATCAAAAAATTCCAGGAAATCGTAGATGCCTTCATACATAATTATTCCTTCAACCCTCCCATGGAGGTTAGCTTACAGGAATTATCATCTCTCAAACAAGGGAAAAATGAATCATTCGGTGCTTTGTTACAACGATGGCGATCCAAAGCTAATCAAAGCAAGTGGTCCATGCCTGAAGAACAACAAGTGGGAACTATCATTGCGAATCTTGATGGGCCCTTGGCCTTCCACCTCAAAATGCAAAACATCACCACTTACGACCAATTGATACCTAGGGCGCTCAATATCGAACAAGCCCTTGCCACGCAGGGAGAAACTTCATCATATCAAGAAGGCCACCCATCATCCAATTATCATGACAAACCACGAACATGGGCAAAGAATCGTAATGTAACCAATGATGGTGTTGTTGACGCCAAAGTTGTCATTAGTGCCCCACGGAAGAACAATCCACCATCCCAACAACAACAACACCAAAATACCAATCAAAGCAATCGACAAGTCAATACTGTGGTCCAACCATCCCATAACCAAAACACAAACAACACTGATAATCAAGGAGAACCACAGCGAAACAAGTTCTTCCCCAAACGAAAATACACACTCCTTAGGGAACCTGCTGAAGCAATCATGAAAAGATTGGTAGATGAAAAATTGATAACGGTCCCTACACATAATAATTATCAAGAACCATCGGTCAAGCCACCATGGTATAATGAGAATTATCTTTGTGACTTCCACAAACTCAAGGGACACACGACAAACAACTGCATGAGGATCAAAAATCTAATTCAAGACCTCATAGATGACAAAATCATAGATGTGGAAGCACCATCAGGAAACAAAGATCTCAAGATTTACACGAATCCGATGCCGAATCATGGCAACAAAGGAAACAAAGATCAAGACAAAGGAAAAGGGGCTTATAAAAATGTCAACCACACATACGAGGGTGTTGTTGCTTGTTTAGATGAGTTTTGTGGAGTCATCACCATCAAAGGGGCCCAAGCCGATTGTGGAGTCACCACAAGAGGTGGAAAGGTTACCATTGCAGCACCATCCCAACCAAGCAGAAATTCCACATCCAATCCAAGGTCTAACCCTAGTGGCTATAATTTCTTGGATCAATTGAAAAGAACCCCTGCACATATCTCCATCATGGAGTTACTCAAAATCTCATCTGCACACAAAAAGATTCTAGAAGAAGCTTTGGCGTCATCTACTGTCCCCACAGATCTAGATGCAGAACAATTCCAAGCTATGGTCGCAAGTATCACCACACCTAACATTCTTACATTTTCTAAACAAGACTTCCCCACACAACCATCTCACAACCGTGCGCTTCATCTGGAGGTGTACGTAAATAAAAAGAAAGTCAAGAGAGTCTTGGTGGATGGAGGTGCAGGCTTAAATATTTGCTCCTTAAAGCTTCTAAAGAATTTGAACATTTCAGAGGATTCAATTGACAAAGGAAAAGGCATCACAATAAGAGCATACGATGACCAGGAAAGGGTATCCCAAGGCACCATTCAGCTTCCTGTCCAGGTTGGACCCGCCATCATGCAAACCAACAGTCAGGTCTTGGACCTCGATTTACCATACAACATTCTCCTAGGGCGACCATGGATACATGCAATGCAAGCTGTAGCTTCAACCTTTCATCAATGTGTGAAATTCACACATGAAGGTCAAGAGGCTACTATCCATGGAGATCCTGAGCCATTTGCCTACTGCAAAAATCTAGAGGCAAAATACTACAAGATCCCGCAAGTACCCAAGAACGATGAAGGCCCATCAACACCTTACGTGGATCCCGCCACTCTCACTTCTGTGACAGAGACACCCTCCACCCCCGCCATCCCCGCCTTTTCTGATATCAAAGTTATAATACAAGATGATGGTTGTGGAGACTATTCAATGCCTAAGAATGCTTTTGTAGTAGGAGAGCTACCACAATCTCCTAGATCAAGAGGACGACCACAATCACAAGAAGCTTCAACATCTCAAGGATCCTATGAACGAAACCCTACCTTCACAAGTGCAGGAGATCTTGGTCAGGAAACATTAGAGGGGGACCTATCTCATCTCCTTTATCGAGATGATATACCGGCAGTTGAATTTCCTATGGACGAACGAAACAAAGGTATGAAGCTGATGCTCTTGATGGGCTATAACCGGAACCAAGGGTTAGGCCAAGATAATAACGGGCGTGTAATACCCATTATACCTGAGAAGCAAATAAAAAATCTTGGCATTGGTCATCCTAATCCTAAGGTAACTATACTTGGTCGAGGTGCCCATGGTAGACAGAACCGAATGCCTCCTCAGGAATCCATAACTACTCCACAATCCTCCATGACTTTAGGAATGCCCACTGATTTAATTGAGTCACCAGAAATAGGATTACCTTTGCTGTTTGAGGATACTAATGTACTTATGATTAGCACCTTATCTTATGAGTCTGAAAACCAAAGCAATGAAATCCGATTAGTCTATCCCCAACTGATTGATTACGACCAACGAGGACCACCAATTCTTGACATGTTTGAAAACGATGAGGCGCTCTCGGAATTCATGGGACTTAGGGATGACATTCCATGTGGGGATCATAAGGCAGGTTTTATCATAGAGCTGGATACACATGCATACTATGGAGAAACGATTGAATCCCTCAGTCGCAAAAATAAAAAATTGAGAATAATCTCCAAGTCCTTGAGTGAAAACCACCTTGTGGCACTCTCCGACTCTAAAAAAGTAAAAAGAAAGGACGCATCCAATGGTGAAACCCTCTCTGAGGCGCCTGAGGATGGGGGATTCAATCTTCCTCTTACAGCTATACACCAAGAAAAGTCAGCTATGCTAGCAGAAAAGTGTAACCCCATCAATCTGGGAACACAAGAAACTCCTCATATTACCTTCTACGCTGAGTCATTATTATGCAAAGAACAAGAGGAGTTGGCTACCTTCTTAAAGGAAAGGAAGATAAATTTTGCGTGGACCTATGCTGATATGCCAGGATTGGATCCAGAGGTCGTGGTTCATCACTTGGCAGTCTATCCTAAAGCTAAACCTGTGAGACAGAAGCTTCGCAAAATGCATCCTCAAATTGCTTTGTTAGTCAAAATGGAGCTCAAAAAGCTATTAGATGTGGGATTCATTCGACCAATTGATTATCCAGAATGGGTATCAAACTTGGTACCCATATCAAAGCCTGACGGAGCCATAAGAATCTGTACGGACTTTAGGGACTTGAACAAGGCTTGCCCAAAAGATGATTTTCCGTTGCCTAACATTGATATGATTGTAGACATGACCGCGGGGCATGAGATGCTTTCCTTGATGGATGGATTTTCAGGCTATAATCAGATAAGAATTGCAGAGGAAGACCAGCATAAAACATCTTTCACTTGTCCTTGGGGCACATACTGTTGGAACGTAATGCCATTCGGCTTAAAGAACGCCGGGGCCACATACCAAAGGGCCATGACACTAATATTCCATGACATGATCCACAAAACAGTTGAGGACTATGTTGATGACATCCTGGGAAAATCCAAAAAGAGGGAGGATCATATATCGGTCTTGAGTGCTATCTTTGACAGACTAGAAGAATACAAGGTTCGTTTGAATCCCAAGAAGTGTGTCTTTGGCGTACAATCAGGAAAGTTTTTGGGTTACATAGTGTCAATGAGAGGCATTGAGATTGATCCGGCAAAGGTGAAAGCAATACTTGAAATGGAAGCTCCTAGGACATTGAAACAACTGAGAGGTCTCCAAGGCAGGCTTCAGTCAATTCGCAGGTTCATAGCACAATTAGCAGACAAACAAATCCCTTACTCTCACCTACTCCACAAGGGGGTAACGTACAAATGGGATGACAAATGTGAACAAGCCTTCAACAAAATCAAGGAATATCTGTTAACACCTCCAGTACTAAGGCCTCCAATTCAGAACAAACCATTGATCCTTTATATCTCAGCAACTGCAGCAGCCCTTGGTGCTCTCCTAGCACAACATGATGAAAACTGGAATAGAAAGAGCCATATACTACATCAGCCGTACAATGGTGGGCCATGAGTTAAACTATACATTCATTGAAAAAGCTTGCCTAGCAGTGGTGTTTGCATCCCAAAAATTCAGACACTACATGTTGGCACACAAGATCAAACTCATAGCTAAAATTGATCCCTTAAAGTATCTTCTTTCAAAGGCAATGCTTACAGGAAGAATGGCTAAGTGGGTAATGATATTATTAGAATATGACATTGAGTATGTGGAGCGCAAGGCAATCAAGGGACAGGTCATTGCAGACCAACTGGCAGACGCACCTATCTATGCGGAGAACCCACTTGTTTCAGAATTTCCAGATGAATCCATTTTCAACATTGACATAGCTACTCATTGGAAACTATACTTTGATGGCTCCTACACACAACATGGGTCAGGAGCTGGTATCTTCTTCATCACTCCACAAGGGGATTGTATACCAAGATCATACAAACTAGCATTCCCTTGTACCAACAACATTGCAGAATACGAGGCTTTAACTATAGGTCTCAGGATAGCAGTACAGTGGAACATTATGGCATTGAAGGTATATGGAGATTCACAGCTTATCATAAATCAAGTGAACAATGAGTACCAAACAAAGGATGATAAGCTAACTCCATACAAAAGGCTGGTGGAAAATCTCAAGGAATATTTTGTTGACATCACATTTGAGCAAGTACCAAGAACCAACAACAGAGCAGCAGACGCAATGGCAACTATTGGATCACTCTTAGAGATCCCTCAAAATGTTCCGAAATACGACTTCTTGGTAGAGCAGCTTCTCGTACCAGCATTCAAGGTACCAGAGTCAGAATTTGTGGGCGAAATCGTTGGTCCAAATGATCAGTGGTACCAAGACATTTACACATACCTTAGGATAGGTATCATTCCCGCCGATTTGCGTTCAAGCCTTAGACGAACCTTTATCAAGAAAGCATCTCGGTTTGTCATTTTAGGAGAAACCCTTTATCGTAGAAGCATAGAAGGAACCTTACTAAGATGTCTTAACCCTGAGGAGGCTTCGGCTTCCCTAACTGAGGTGCACAATGGCATCTGTGGTTCTCATTCGAGTGGCATGACCCTGTCTAAGAAATTGTTGAGGAGTGGGTATTACTGGCCTACCATGGACAGAGAGGCACATGAATACGTCAAGAAGTGTCTACAGTGTCAGCAACACGGGGACCTCATCCATGCTCCAGCTCAAGAGCTTCATCCAATCATCACACCATGGCCCTTTTCACAGTGGGGACTCGATCTCATTGGGAAAATCACACCCACCTCATCCAACGGCCACAAATTCATTATAACTGCAACTGAGTACTTCACCAAGTGGGTTGAAGCCATACCTATGACCTACATAACAGGAAAGCAGATCTCAAAGTTCATCCTGAACTATCTCATATGCCGCTATGGTGTTCCACAAGCTATTATCTCAGATAATGGGACACCATTCAAAAATCGTAGTCCGCGGGATCTATGTGATAAATTCAAAATCCAACATCGCTTCCACCCCATACTATCCCCTTAAGGCAATGGCCAGCCGTGGCTACAAATAAAACCATCCTCAAACTTTAAGAAAAATACCGGGCCAATGACGCGAAGCCGCGACCGGCATTTGCAAAATTTATCCCCGCCTTCGGCTTATCAACTGGCATCCGCAGACAATCTAATTTTGTGCTACTACACCATTTTCCTTGGTTCACGGATCGCAGGCCATCTTGCCCATTGAGATCGAGTTACCATCCCTCAGAGTATCATTGCAAAATCTCATCACAGACGAAGAGTATCGAGTTTCAAGACTGAATGAGCTGGAACTGTTGGACGAGCGACGTTTGGATGCTTTAAACCATCTGCAAGTGTATCAAAATAGACTGAAAAGGAGCTACAACAAGAAAATCAGAAGCAGAACTTTCCAAGTTGGAGAATTAGTCTTAAAAGAAAATCAGAAGAATGTCCCAAATCCCAGCAGCAAAGGAAAGTTTGAACCCAATTGGGTAGGGCCTTTCATTACGCCAGTTACAAATCGTAAAGTATACCGCTTATCAACACCTGAAAGGGGACCTCTGCAAGAGCCAATGAATAGCTCCCATCTCAAAAAGTTTTATGCTTAATTCTTTCAAGGTATAGAACCAAAAAATCCAAAAAATTAGAAAAAGTCCTGAAAAATGGTTACTCTCGCTTAAACCTTAGCAAACGCCTTGGTGACAACAAAAATCAAAAATCAAGAAAACAAAGAAATAAAAAAATCGCCCTCTAAAGGAAAACCACTTTCGTGGCACTTTGGGCAAGTACCTTGGTGAAAACCTGGCAAACAGGCACCTTGTGTAAATAAGCACTCTCCATCCATCTTGGTCTCCGTGACTTTCTTTGCATCATTCACTCACCCATTGCATATCATCACATTTCACCCTTCCATCTGCATCTGCACCATAGCTTGGTCTTGCATTTGTGTCATGATTCCTCCTAGAGCTACTCGGCCCACTTAAAAGGCCAGTTTGTCCTGCCTATATCGGAGTAGTCTATCGCCTCACGCTGGGGGCACGTTCTCATCGGATCGGATTCGTGTATGATCTTAAAATCCTGCACCAGAAAATCCAAAACATCAAAAATCAAAAAAATTCAAAAACATTCAAAAAAATCGAAAAATCCAAAAATATCTCAAAACGTGATCAAAATCCAAAAATAGGTCAAAAAAAGTCATTTAAAAGTCAAAAAAAAATAGAGTCATCTTGTCAACCACGCCGCTCTCCAGCCTAACGTGAGGCAAGGTTGATCTTTGATCATCCCCTCGAGACATTTAGGCTCGGGTCCTATAGAGTTCGGGCCATAATAAACCGACATTTCAATGGCGGTCTTTCATTTGTAAATCGAATGTCAAGCCACGAATCCACGGGTCTCTCGCTGTATAAATATAGGCAAAGGCTAATCTATCGACAAGCCCCGAGGCCCCAGATAGGTCTTTTAGGTTAGTCTCTTGGTCAAAATCTCAGAAAAATCCCAAAACATTGAAAAATCTAAAATCAAAAACATTTTGTAAAACTCCTCAAAAAAATTTCCAAAAACAAAATTTTCAAAACATTGCAAAATTCCAAAACATCCAAATATTTGAAAAAATCCATCCACCTCTTATCTTTACACTCGCACAATAATCAATCATCCATAATGTAAAATCGTCATCACCCTCAACCTTTGGTAAAACAGTCAGAAACAAGTCTAGCAGTCAAACGTGAAAACCTAAACTGTCAAAATCTCAAGTATAGGTCTGTCGGCAAGCAAGTTGGTCAACTCTTTCTTATCAATGGCATATAAATCATAAATCAATTTCATCATCATTTGATACAAAGCATTTCCTAGGATCCGTTCCGACAATGGGCGCTTTTATCAAATCAACCAATTTGGGTAAACAAAATGACGTGTCATTAACATGTCCTAGGATCCGTTCCGACAATGGACATTATCTTTTGGCAATAATTTTTGGCTCCCATCTTTTGAAACACATCCCTTTGGCTGAAGGTATGAAGAACATTGGCTTGCTTGTATACTTGATCTTTTCTTTTGATTTATCATATTGCGCTCATTCCAAGGACCTCTCGATGATATCCTAACCTAAGGATTTAGAGAGATAGGAATGGGGCAACGATCATTATCTTTTGTCTACTGTGCTTGTTGGATGCTCTTGTAATATAACTTGGCTAATACTTGCTTTGTTAGATAGTGTATGGAGGATGTTTCGCATAGCTTGTCGACTTCATTGTACCCATTGGTTATACCTTTCCGTTTTGGTCCGAGATGTTTGAGACTTCTAAAGTGCATCCTAGCAAGGTTTCCTCAGATGTCAAGTGAACAAGATTAAATTTTATCTATTTGTCGTAGTCAAAGTCCATCACACTAAGTACAAATCTTCATCCTCGTCCTTTATACCTTGATGCATCGTGGCTTAGGCATGTTATCAAAATAAAGTAAGTGACCCTTTGAAAACCTAATCCTTGATAAGCAAATCATCCATCTATCATCATCTATCTCATTCCCACAAAGTTCACTCAATCATGGACTTGTTGGATCCTTGTCAATATCTCACCTCACATCTAACATCATGCATCCGGCTATGTATCCTCGCCATGTAATCCATCCTCAAGATCCAAAACCATCAATAAACCGCGATACCACATATCATCCATATCATACATCATAGGAAACATCGTATCATTTCACATGCATTGCATATCATCATCATAATATAGATCTCATAGTCTAAGCATTTCATAAATCATCTGCTGCATAATCACAAAGATATCACATCATCCATCTCATCCATAATACATCATATCATCATTTAAGTTGTTTAGGATAATATAGATTTGTTATTCTAAGCATCTTGAAATCATCCTTCATTTGCATCAAATACATCCATAACCACCCATTTTGAACCTCTTATCGCGGGAGATCTGGACCCCTCAAATCGAACTTTCGCCTCTATCCTCGAGGGGCAATGTACCGCTGTACTACCGGGCATCCGGAAAATCATGAAATTTTAAATTGATCATAGAAAAGTTATTCTTTGAACCAACGCAACAAGTACATTGCTTCAAAGAGGGGCAAAATGTAGACATGCAAATTTTACATTATGCATTCGATCGGATTCAGTCAAATTAGCTCTCACATTAGGCAAATTCATCACTTTAAACCATTCATCAAATAATCTTATAAACATTATCATTCAACCTTCATCTTGCATCATCCATTTAATTGAATAAATCAAAAAGCCATTTAAATCAAATCCTAAATCATATTCCACCATTTTCTAATTTAAATAAATCAAGTATTTAAGTCCAAAAAGTCAAATCATCTAATCAGCATTAAATCAGCATAATCATCATCTAATCCTAATCTAATACTAATCACATCCCACTTGCATTATCTAGACCTAGCCACTTGCACAATAAATCAATTTTATTATTCCATTAAAATCTCATTTTCAACATGACAAGTCAAACAGTGGCGATTTATTGCTCTTCTTTCTTGTCCCCCTCTCAAAATTTATTGCAAATTTGAATTCAAAATTTCCCCCTCTTGGGCACTCTTCCCAAATCTTGCACACACATCAACTAATCACATGATGACAAGTGTCCTATCATTGGCAGAATCTTAGTCCCACATTGGTCCCTCTTCAACACTTGACATTTTGAAAATCTTTAAATAGGTGCATCATCCTCAAGCAAATGCTTCACAATTTCATGCAAGGTTACTCTCTTCATTTGAGATTTGATCTTGTTTATCATCAATCCATCATCTCCATTTGCATTTTTATCAATTTGAGCTTTGGTCAAGGATTGGGAAAGGGTCACTAGCACATGTGACACCAATCCAACTATGGAATAGGTAATTTGTTGAATGTTTTCATCATGCATTTGGCTTTTCTTTATCTTTTGTGGCATTTTGGAACATTTACAATGCATTTCATAGGAGTATTCTTGAAGGATTTGTTGATACTAACCTTTGTTTGAGCTTAGTGTTTGCAGATTTTTAAAGGTACTCACAGGTTCATACAGCCAATCGACTATCCAAAGTGGGTATCAAACTTGGTACTTGTTTCAAAGCCCACTAGGGGCATCCGTATTTGCATAGATTTCAGAGACCTCAACAAGACATGTCCCAAGGATCATTTCCTGCTACCCAATATTGACATGCTATCGGATATGAAAGCAGGACATGGGATGTTATCCTTGATGGACGTATTCTCTAGGTATAAGCAAATCATGATAGCCAAAGAAGACCAACACAAAATGACTTCTACTTGTCCATGGGGGACATATTGCTGGAACATGATGTTGTTCGGCCTAAAGAATGCTGGAGCAACATATCAAAGGGCCATGATCCATAAGGCTGTGGAGCATTATGTCGATGATCTATTGGAAAAATACAGAAAGAGAAGGGACCACATAGCAGCATTAAGTGCCATCTTTAACAAACTTGAGGAATACAAGGTTCACCTTAATCCAAAGAAATGTGTCTTTGGCGTACAATTAGGGAAGCTATTGGGATACATCGTGTCCATGAGAGGAATTGAAATAGATCCTGCTAAATTAAAAGAAATCCTCAAGAGGGAGGTACCTAAGACTTTGAAGCAACTCAGAGGCCTACAAGGTAGGCTCCAGTCAATCCACAGTTTCATAGCCCAATTAACGGACAAGTCAATCCCATATTCTCACCTGCTCCACAATGGGGTAGTGTACAAATGGGATAAGAAGTGTGATCGGGCCTTCAATAAGATCAAAGATTATTTTCTCACACCTCCAGTGCTTATGCCGCTGATCCTAGGAAAGCCTCTAATCCTCTACATATTAGCAACAACAACAGCTCTTGGTGCTCTTCTAGCTCAACACAATGAAAATAGAACAGAGAGAATCATTTACTGCATCAGTCGAACCATGGTAGGGCATGGGTTAAATTATTCCTTCATCAAAAAGGCTTGTGTCGCAGTGGTGTTTTCCTCACATAAGTTCAGACACTACATGTTGGCACATAAAATAAAACTCATTTCCAAGATCGATCCACTCAAGTATGCTTATAGGAAGGATGGCCAAGTGGGTCATGACTCTATCAAAATACGACATCAAGTATGTAGAGCAGAAGGCCATCAAAGGACAAGCTATTGCAGACCAATTGGCAAAAGCACCAATGTATTCAAAAAATCTGCTAATTTCATAATTCCCTGATGAGTCCATCTTCAACTTGAGCATAACAGACCACTGGAAGTTGTACTTTGATGTTTCCTACACACAACATGGATCAGGATTCAGGGTCTTCTTCATTACTCCACAAGGAGACTACATACCAATGTCCTACAAATTGGAATTTCCCTACACAAACAATATTGCAAAATAGGAGGCTCTAACCATAGGACTCAAAATAGTAGTGCAGTGGAATATCATGGCTCTCAAGGTATATGAGGATTCGTAGCTCATAATCAACCAAGTGAATGATGACTATTAGACTAAGGATGACAAGCTAACTCCATACAAGAATTTGGTAGAAAGCCTTAAGGAGTCATTCATTGAGATCATGTTTGAGCAAATACCTAGAGAAAAAAATAGAGCAGAAAACACCATGGAAAAAATTGGTTCCCTATTGGACATCCCTCGCAATGTCCCAAAGCATGATTTCCTAGTAGAGCAGCTTCTCATGCCTGCATTTGAGGTACTATAGTCTAAATTTGTGGGAAAAATCATTGGTACTGGCGATCCTTGGTACCACGATATATACACTTATCTGAGAATAGGAGTCCTAGCTAAAATAACCTCAAACCTTAAGAAAACCTTTGTCAAGAAAGCATCTCGTTTTGTCATCCTAGGAGATACCCTTTACTAAAGAAGCATTGAAGGAACCCTGTTATGTTGCCTAAATGCTGAAGAAGCCTTAACTGCTTTAACTAAGGTACATAATGGTATTTGTGGTTCACACTCGAGCGGAATAACCTTGGCCAAGAAATTATTGAGGACGAGGTATTATTGGCCCACCATGGAAAGAGAAGCACATGACTATGTCAAAAGATGTTTACAATGTCAGCAGCATGGGGACCTCATCCATGCACCAACACAAGAGCTACATCTGATTGTCACTCCATGGACTTTCTCGCAGTGGGGGCTTGATCTCATTGGAAAAATCACCCCCACCTCATCCAATGGCCGCAAGTTTATCATTACTGCCACTAAGTATTTCACCAAGTGGGTGGAAGCCATCCCCATGACATACATAACTG
>VDFB02268811.1:0-27172 GCA_007258455.2 Sequoia sempervirens | reverse complement strand
AATTAACAGAAAGTAAAATTCATTACAAGACAATTTTATTTAGGAAAATCTTCCAGTGAAAATACAGTACAGTAAAACTCTTCTCTATTGTATAAAATTCAATTGTTCACTAATATAATAAGAAAAAATCTTACTCAACCCTTTCGCATATATGAATATTAATAGACACATCAAAAATGGTTTTACATTTTGTATGAATCAGGCAAAAGATAAACACAGATACTTCAAAAATGAAAAAAAAAAAGAAAGTATTAAATAACACTGAAAATTTTCCTTAATGCCATCCCAACTATTAGACATGAATTTTTTTTAAATGTACAACAATGTTTTCATAATAAACAGTTACATATCTAAAGAAATTCATAGTAATCACTGTTGAGTGTACCCATGGTGCGTAATCAGTATTGTGTATACACATGATGCAAAATTATAAAATGTGATTTAAGATTACACATTTTCAAAAATGGAAGGTAAAGCAGATAGGTCGTTCTGGAAAATAAAATGCAGATCCTCGCGTTACATAAAGAAACAGCATTTTCTTGTACCCCCTTCTTAAATTTCTCCTTACATGTTCATGCCCTAGTATCAATTCCTTTAAAAATGTTGTTGACTCAATGATATACAAGACGTGATAGGTCATATAGTTTGTTCAGCCACCTGTAATATCAGTATTTGACATGTCTTCTAACTGAAACTTCAATTCTAATTAGCACTATGCCTAATAACTACCCTCTAATCACAACAAGAAAAACAGTGCTTACAAATGTAATATTCCACTTTGTAAAATCTCTTACAAAGGGGATTGGGAATTTTTAACATGACCTACCCCCACCAACAAACTCCCATTGTACTCCATCTTTGTGAATGTTGATGAACATAAATAGAAATAGACCTTTGGCCTCAAATACTCAATGACATGAAGAGTATGAACAAAACAAAGTGTCATTTAATTGGATTTATATTTTTTTTACTCCCTCGATCAGCCAAGGCAACATCAAATAACATATATTGATTAAGAAAATGGCCAAAAGTTCATAGACCCAAGGAAATGAACACAAGACCTAACATCAAAATGTTAAAAATATAATTACAAAAATTGAAGATTGCTTCAAGAAAGAGGCAAAAAGATACATTAATGTCCACCAATGACCAAAGAATATAAATGAAAATCGAAAGTACAATTAATAACAATAGAAAGAGGGGGTCTAAAATAAGATAAAACATCTAAACAAAACAAGATACTACAAGCTAAAATTTTTAAGATAAAGAAAAATTAGAACATACTAACTAGTTGGGATGGAGAGTGGCAGGGAGGTCGAAGTAACAGAGGAAGGGTGAAAGTGACGAAACCATAAGAGGTAAATCCTAAGCATGCAAGAAAAGATGACAAATGTCTTACAAACATTACAACTAACCACATGCAAGGAAGTTGTGTCTCCAAGGAAGACAGTTGATGGAAACCATGGTTGGAGGTAGAAAAGAAGAAAGTCTGACATCCCCTTCAACCACCATGAAAGTGTCAATACAAAATCTGACAACGTGCATTGGAGAATGGCCTAGACTAAGTCGGCCTAGACAGGCAATCTTGGGGATGCAAAGAATGTTCCCCAAAAACTTTCCTAATGGTCAAAGATCATCTAGAAGAAGAAAGGAAGAAAGGACAAAAATAAAATCAACACAAAATTAGGACACTGGAAATGGAATAAGGATGTACCATAAAAATCATGGGATGGAAGGGAGGGTGACAATGTATTCAAAGGCATGAATGAGAAATGTTGGTCTATGTTTTGATTGCTTTGAAAACTAGATATTACTCCAAGTATATAGAATGCCGTTGCAATAGCAATTGGCCCAATCTCAGTCTTTGAAAGCCTATTGCTTCTATTCCTAAGAACCCAGTTTGTAGTGACTTCGTACAACTATTGCCAATATATGGAAGCTTGTCTATATGACTATTATCAATCTTCAGAAGCATATGATTGTAGCTATTCATGGGAAATCCATCAGTTTTTCAAAACCATGCCCATATGATTGTTGTCATTCTTTGGAAGCATGTTTGTACTACTTCTGCCATTCTTCAAAGCCCACCATTGTTTAAAAGCATGTTCAAATGACTGTTGTCACTCTTTAGAAGCCACTCCATACAACTCTCGACAAATTTGCAATCCTTTTGAAGCTCGCCATTCTTTGGTACTCTATCCATACAATTGTAATCATTCTCTGGAACCCTCTTCATGTAACAATTGGCATTCTTTGGAAGGTTGTCATTCTTCAAAAGCTTGTCCATACCATTGTTGTCATTCTTCAGAAACTTGCTCATACAATTGTTACCATTTTCATATGTTCTTACAACTGTTTTCATTCTTCGACCCATAGCACAAAACCCATTGCATGTGTTGCATGATCCTCCTTCCATAAGTCATACAACTTCGATCACTTCTCCTAATCATATACCCACACAACATAACCCATTGTGTAAGAGGGAAATGGATCAATGGAATACAGCAATGAAAACAATCAATTGAAATCAAAACAAGATAAATCCCAACCTACTCATGGAATGTGATTGCAAAGCTATGAATTCAACAAGCAATGCTAGCATAAATAAGAACATAAACGAATTCAAAGACTACAATTTTACCATCCCATGTCAAAGTGTATTCGTATTGATAATGGATGTTGGATTGCTTGATCAATACAAAGCCTCCATGTTTGCAAAAGCTTCAAAGATAGTAGTAATGGTGATCTAGAATGCCAGTATTTGCTCAATGTGCTTCAATAGTCAATTTGACATGACCTCTCCACAAATTCTCCAAATTATTCGATTGTTTCTAAGAAGGATGAAGGTTGTTTTATAGATTTTCAAGTTTTAGATGAACGACCAGGATTCAACAATGAAAGATCACGATTAACGATTGAGAACCATTGAGAGGAAATAGATTGATCAGTTAACTCATCTTATTGATCCAATTAAGGGATTTAATTGAATAATCAACGGGATTAGATTGAATGATTAGTGGGATTGAAGAAGTTAGTTTGAGTGTTTAGTAGGATTGAAGAAATCAGATTGAGTGTTTAGTGGGATTGAAGAAATCAGATTGAGTGTTTAGTGGGATTAGCATAATCGGTGGGATTGGGAAATAGATTGAGAAATCAGTGGTCATGATTTATTCAATCAAGATATGTGAGGATGTATTAATTAATTTAATAAATAATTAATGTTTTACTTTAATAAATAAAGGTATATTTATTTATTGACCATGTTGAGTGATTCAAATTTGGAGAAGGGAAAGTGGCTTAATTAAATTATTAATGATAACAATTTAATTAAATTAGATGAATAAGTAATGTTAGTGACATAATTAAATAATTTGTGTTTATTTAATTAATTAGGAGGAATAAGGTTAAATTAGGACATTTATTAAATAAATGAGATTTATTTAATTAGTCAGAAATGATGATTGAGGATGAATTAATTAAATAATGTTAAATCACTTAATTAATAGACAAATATAAAATTTGATAATAATCATTTAGAGAAGAAAGGTGAAAGTTAGTTAAATAGTGTTGTTCGTCAGTCAGGACAATTTAGGGTAGCTACACCCATCAATACAAAATGAAGTCCTATGACCACCTGTGGAACCTCAGCTATTCATTCTACTATCATATGCTTAGTTTAGAAAATCTGCGAGTTATTACAAGTCAATAGTGCTCAGCATGTTATTTGCTAGTTACTCACCTACCATGTCTTCGGAAAGTACTTGCCAAAAACTCTCTAGCTAGCTAATTCTTTTTTCAAATATTTTTCCATTTGAATGTCCCCTTTTCAAGAATAATTGTTTTATGAACAATAAGTCTATTTTCTGAGTTTTACCGTAGGCTAATTGGTGAGCAAGGGAGAAGTCCAAAGTTCTTGGAAAGCACATGATTAGTCAAGCAATGGTGTTGTTCATGGTAGTGGGTTCAGATGATCTTGTTGAGTCTTATGGTGCTTTCAGAATGCAATTTCAACCTTTTGGGAGCTCTCCAAACTTCTTGGAGAAGCATGCTATTTTTAAATAGTCACCAAGTTGCTTCAATTCATCATCCTAAATCCTCAATGACATTTTGGTATATGATCAAAATTTCATATTTGTCTCATTTTGATGTTTTTTGCAACTTGAGTGATTTATATAATTAATTAAATAATTAAAATTTAAGTTGTCCTAAGGAGGAAATGTTAAAAAGGCAACTACGGTATAATTATTTATTTATAAGTGTTTTAAGTTGTGCCTATAGGGGAACACCTAGGCACAAGGGGGTCTTTTGCACATAATGAATTATTTAATTTGAAAAAAGAGTTTGTGGAGGAAAAGGGGATATTATTTTTATTATTATTATTTTCCCTCCAGAATGTTATAAAAGGAAGTTGAGAGCTCATTGTTGAGGCTAGCCATGTTATGATATATGTTTCTACTTCAGGGAGAACCTGTGTTCACCTCCAATTTTCTTGAGGACAAAAACCCCCTTGAAAATATTGGTTTTGGGGACGAAAACCCCCTAGCTAGTTTGAGTGGCTTCATACAGAGGTTATAGCTACGCCTACAAATGTAGTTTAAGTTGGTTGCTTTGAAGATGGAGGTATTCAATGTTTTTTGATGAATTGTTTTTGGTTTTGCTAAAGTTGTTGGCTGTTGAGTTTGATGAGTTTTTGAAGGAGTTTGGTGGGGAGGCCATACCACCATAGTGTTGAGTCGTACCTATAGTTGGACGTGAGGTTTTAGAGGATCAAGTGTTGCATTTTTCTCCAGTTTGATTGACTCTTGAGTGGTGCCCAGCCTAGGCGATCACATTCCTATCATTTTTGGGCCAAAATTTTGGTGTTTGCATGATCTAAAGGAGGCTGTACATCTCATTGTGCCTATTGTACCAACCGCTGAAACCTTATTTCAGACTTGCACATGCTTTAGTATGACACTCATTTTGTGTTGAGATGTTTTATCGTGTTTTGGGATGAAACAAACATTCAAGTATAAGTGACATTTACATCTGGACATTTACTCCCTTATACTTTAAAGTTATATTTCAGTTTCCAGATGTTTGAGATGGGTTTCAAATCTCTAGGAGTTACAACGCAAATTCTAGGATTTGGAGGATCTTATAATTTTTCAGTCTTAGTCAAATTTCAGTAATCAACAATTTTCAGTGTGCCCTCAGTGTGTGTTCAATTCTGATTTGACAGTTTATCAACAGGACCGAATAATATCAGACCTGCAATCAGCTTCTAATGTCATCTGTTGAGGTATATCTTTGTTGGGTACTTGAGTATTTGTTATCTATGTTATTTGGTTTCAGTTGGGTTGTTGCAGCAATCTTTATTTGTAATCAGAATTTTATACCAACAAATATCAGCATTGTATCTTTCTAAATAATGTTATGCATTGCATTGAATAAATACCCAAGATGGTAGTACCACGGTGGCTTTGTCTTGCACATAATGTATTTGCTCACCCCACTGAATAAGTTGAAGTAGTGCTTAATGTAATTGTACTCCGTTGAGAAAGTGAGAAATGCATGTGCTTAATGTAATTGCACTCCATTGAACAAGCAAGAAGTGCCTATACTTATTGTAATTGTACTCCATTGAATAAGTGAGAAGTGTTTGTGCCTAATGTAATTGCACACTGTAATAATCCACCCCAATTTTCTATGCAAATTTTTTCCAATTTGGCTCTTCATGTGAGCAGGCATTTCGTCAAACAGTTTGCCTATAATCTGGTATTCTGATTTGTGCTTGCATTCCCTTGGTTATTTTGGTTCAAATACTCAAATGCAATATTCAGGATGATTCTTACTCAAGTAAATAAGAGAAATGCAGATTAATAATAACAATGTTCATTCGGCCAGTATTGGCATGGTGGACAGTTTATAGGTGGCATTGTTGTTCTTAAGCAATTAAGGTTCAAACCCCGCTGGGGTGGTATTGTTGAATGGTTGTATCCGGGTTCATAGCTCCGGTCAAAAGCGCTTTTACCCTTGAATAAAAAAATAATAATAACAATGTTCATTCATCTGTCAATCACAATGCTGGACATGAGTAATACAGAATCAAATATTTTTCCCAGAATTACAGGAAATTTATGTTCATATTTTCTGACCTGGAGAACAGCTTAGATGATATCACATTGTCTATTCACCATACTCTAACTGTAGTCAATATTCATTATTTTGCACTTCCTTGAACCAGACACCCCCACAGGCCTGTACATTTACCCAACACTACCACGACTCTTTTACTTCTACTGTCCTGGAAGGAATGCCAGTACCTTTCATTCCCAGCTACCCGAGCCTCCCCTATCCCCTCAACCTCAATAGATATTAATATCACCCAAATAAAGGGCACAACCCCCTTGATGAAGTACGACCATCTATTGGGATCAATATGGCAACCAAGGAAATATCTTCTTTATAACAGCTGCGAATATCTTTCTAAGCCCCTTGTGTTGCATGGCTTCCTTAAGATGGCCTGTGGCTAGTAAGATGCAAATCATCTCATTAATAATTGGCTTACTGAGAGTTGGAGTGCTCTAGACTTAATCTTCTGCTGTGGATCCACCTCAATGAAACTCATATTCTTTTTTTTTTTAAATCAAACCGACTTTCTCCCAAATCGCATCCTTAAGTCTGGCAGCTCTAATAAATCATTCTTTGAGCATATCATTGGCTATAAAGAGAATAAGCCACGGTTTCTTTTAAAAATATTATTACCAGTCACCTCTGCTACGCAATCTCCTTCATAAGTCATGGCTGGAAAATTGACCTGTGATAGTTTATAGGGAGTCAATATCACCCAATTTAGCCAGTGAATTTCTATCGTGAGAAGAAAGCAATATCCGTGCCAACTAAACTCCTTCCATTAGATTTCTCTCTTTGAATCATTAAATCTCAATTTTAAAATCCTCGTCCAAATTTAAACTTCAAACTTTCTTAAATAATGGTGGCACTTGAAAGGGTGACGTGAAAAGCCACTGCAAATATGGTACGGCTGGAGTACGGCCTTAAAACAGACTTCAAATTAAAATTCAAAAGTAAACATTAGCTCCATTCATACCCGTATAATTGATACGGCTCTCATAAAGAAACAATCTGCCTCCAAAGAAATCAATAAATATTCAGCCTGAAGAATTGATTATCATTTTCAAACAAGTAACCCTGGCACTCCTGCAATAATCTTTTCAATAAATATAACTCTGAAATTTGTCTCTGGAAGAGATTGCACAAATTTCATAAACTACAAACAGTATGCACAGCTGTGAAACCTGTAAAAGATTTGGGTTTTCGTCCAAATCACCGAACCCGAGGGTTTCCGTCCTCAAGCTCTGAAAACCAAGTTCTCCAAAAAACCAAATAAACCAAGCATGCCCTGCAAATGAGCTTCCCAAAAACTCTTTTTTTTTTTTCATGACTGCTCCTCAGATTCTTGAAATACAAATTTACTTTTTAATTTTCTCCTTATTTCCCCACAAAGTGACTTATTTTTAAATATTTAACTTTTTCCGACTTAAGTTGCTTTTAAATTATAATTATTGACAACTTAATTAATTATTTAATTATTAAAATATTTCCCGCACCACAAGTAAACTGCAGAAAATACACCACTATGACTGGAAACGCAATTGAAGGTGCCAAAAGATACTCCAAATCACATCGGACAACTAATAACCCCTTTGCCAATACTAACTGTCGCCGAGAAAACCAATGGCTACAATCATCGCTGACGTGAACGAAAATGGGGACATTACACACTCCATTGAATAAGCGAGAAATGCTTGTGCTTAATGTAATTGCACTCCATTGAACAAGCGAGAAGCGCCTCTGCTTATTGTAATTGCACTCCATTGAACAAGCGAGAAGTGTTTGTGCTTATTGTAATTGCACACTCTGCTAAATAAGTGTAGAAGTATTTTTCAGTTCTTCCATCAAGCACACTCCACTAAAGTAGTTAAGTTTTGGCTGGCTATGCCACCTTGTGTGCTTCAGTTGATTAAACTATTCATTTGCTATTTTTTAGACAACTGGGTGTGGTCCTATACACTATATGCTCTCACCTTGCCCATATTGGGAACTAGGTGATCAAAGCTAGCTACGATTCAAGATAAACCTCGGATATGATACGATACGATTCGATTCGGATTGTGCCCAAAATTCGGCCAGGATTCGAAAATGGCACTATGGATACGTTTCAGATTCGTGGCTTCACTGCGGATTCGTCCAGGATACGGTGCGACGAATCTGAGCAGAATCCGCAAAGTTTTTTCACGTCAAAACGCTCAGTCCGCATAAAAACGTGTTTTTTTAATCATTTTTTATTATTAAAAACGGAATCCGCGAAGTTGATATAGATTCAAATGGCAACGCAAGAGGACTACAAACTGACTTTCAAAAACTTAATGTGTTTCGAAAACAATGAACTGAAGAAAAAGTATGAACCCAATAAACAAATATGATACTGCAATGTATTAAAGATTTATTAACATGAGTAATTGAGAAAAAAGGTAGCAATCTCCTATGAGAGATGTGAAGCCACAACAGTCTAATTTTTACACTTGATATAAGCAGGAAACGAAAAGTTATAAAATAGAAAATGAAAAAAGTAACCGATAATTTAAAGAGCTGTGTGACAGCTGTTCCACATGAAATGAAAATGATCCAACACAATATGGAATTCATCAAAACCCAATATTTCAGTTTCTAAAATTTTCATTATTTTTGATAAAGTTTGCATTTTGAATTTTTAAGGCGCTTCAGAAAGTCTCTCAAAAAATCTAACATCCTGAAATGGTGAGGAATTACTTACAGAAAACTCTGAACTTTCTGATGAATCCTAGTAATGTGATTGTGTCATATGGGAAGACGCCCTGAACTTCTGGCTGGATCAATCATCCCTTGTAGAAAGCAAACGGCCCCATTGCTTCTAGTTTTACTTTATGTCATCTGATAAACATAAGAGCTCAGCACTGAACTAGGTGATTCTCTTCCACTTAAGTGAGTAATCCATTCAAATTCAGGATTACCAATTGTGAAGTTTTCTGAGTACAAATGCCAACAAGCCAATATGCAGAACTGTTATGGTTGCACTTCCTACATAATTCACATGGATTAAGATTCTAGCACTGACTAAATTTTGAATTCCTTGACCAATTGTATCTCAATTTCTCTAACAGTGTGAAAGTGATTCCTTCTGTAGTGTTTTTCAAAACTACAAAATGAATTTGACAGAAAATCAAAGTTTTCGAAAAATGTATCTTAGTTTCTTTACCATGGTGATGTATTTTTGCTATGTTATTAGACTATTAATATGGTGGTGTATTCTGAACTTAATTACTGCTGCAAATATGTATATATTTCTGATTTTTATATGTTTTTTGTATTGCCGCACCAAGCCGTACCCAAACCCAAAAAAATTTTTTTGCCGAATCCCGCACAGATTCTCGTACCCGCACTCCGAATCCAAAACGAATCGGTAACTTAGTCAAAAAGTGATAAGGACATTGTATTGCAGCTTAATTTCAATTGAATATTTTCAAAAAAAATTGGGGTGCTCATTACACCATTACTATGGATTTGAACCATTTTTCAACAATATTCCTAACTAGAAGAAATAAATTCTTGTCTTATGCATTTTAACAATATTTTGAAAGTTATTTAACTTTTAAGTTTATTTTATTAATTTATGTATTTATGTATTTTTTTAATATGTTGAGTTTTCTCCCAACTCAAAATTTTGGCCTACAAAGATTTTGCCAATCAAAGTTTCTGAACTATGATCATATGTAGAAACCTATTTTCCCCACCTCCGAGATTTGAGACCCAAATTGGAATTAAAAATTTAAATATGCATATGACAAATGTCTACCCAACAGTTTATAAAAAAAATATTGATGAATGCCTAATTATTGACAAATATACAACAAAAGGATTAAGTCGATTAGAACTAAGGAAAACAAATGATTATCTAGATGGTCCCAAACTTTGCTCGACATTTGTTAAATTTATCTAAGGCATGTGTTTGTGGCTAGGGTTTTCAAGAATATTATTATTATCAAAAGAAATTTAAATCCGCAATTAAATTTTATAGAATGAATGTCTTGTCTAATGGAATTAGCAAATTTCTTGGTGATTAATAAATTGCGGAAAACATTAAATATAAGGGGTGCATGTTGTCGAGGTTGCTAAGTCTCAACATGTGATGAGTCCCAATAATTCCATATATAAGTTCCAATGTATTACATGAGGATTGTGAAACATTCTAAGTGGGATTTAGATCCAAAAATGTAGTACATTGGATTGTGTAAGGATTTGTGGTGCGAATGCAAAATGGGGCCGCCTTAGTAGTTGATGCAAGTTTGATATGGATGCATTTAATATTTGTTGTCTAAGTTGGACTTATACCGAAATTAGTGATGCCCAAATTGCCTAGAGATATGTTAAGTGCTTAGCATTAAATATTTCGATCCGCATTAAATATGAGAGTTGCCTAGGATGCTTTGAGACATTGTTGGAGAAAGGCTCAAAGGACTAACCTAATGTGAAGGTGGCAAGTCCCAGATTCAAACTAGGACTGCTATGCAAAGAATTGAGGAGTTCATCTTGGGGTTGTGGTGTTTCCTTGTAAAGTGATCCGAGCATTGTCGATAGAGCTTGACTCGGACTCATAGGGTTTTGGGATAGCATCCATGCATTGGACATTGTTGTGAAATTTTGGGAATCAATAAAGAAGCTGCCCATTTTCCCAAAGACTTTGAGCATTTGCATTGTGTGTGTTTTGAATCTTGCATTGCTTAGTTTGTTGTTGGTAGTGAGCTTGAATTGCAAGGCTAACAAAGATGTACTCCATTTTAGCAAACATGCCATGCAAGGTACAAACTCTACCTATGACATTAAATATGGGTTATATCATTGAGCAATAATGCTAATGGAAATTTGATGTATACCTTGAATAATATGAGATAGCAATAGCAATGTATGAATAACATGATTATCAAGTTTTAATCAACAAGGTGTCGTGATTTTGTTAGTTGCCAATTGTAATAGTTGCAGGTGGAGGGCCAACCAAAGTAGAAGTGGGGTGGCTATATCCGAGTGGGGTAATTTAGTAGCAACAAGGTCAGCAGCAAGTCGGCGAGGCAATTGGTCAATGGCATATTGGATGGAGCAACAAAAGCCAAGAGAGGAAATCATTCCATACGGTAGCGCACCATAGAGAACATCAAGATTGAGACGAGTTGCAAGAATAAATACTTTGATCGTACATGCCTAGAGAATATAGTAATCTTAAGAATTATGACTGAGAGGAGTATGTGGCAAATAAATGGAAGTCAACCAAGAAACTAAGTGGTTAAGGAATTGATGGCAAGCCATGTGTGGTATTAAGAAATTGGGAATAAATTATGGAGATCGTTGGAAGCCAAAGGACAAGTTGAGAGATTAAAGTTCTGTGAAGTCTAAGGCGAAAAAGGAACACAATAAATGAAATCTATGGAATAGTAACCTAGGCATTAATAACTAAGCAATTGCATAGAGCTAGTGAAAAGTTGCAGAAACATAGATGCAACAAATAACACCCACAAATGGAAAGGCGAAATAGAGAGACAATCAATGAAACCCATCTATAATTGAGAGGAACCAAGGTGCATAGCTAAAGAAATCGAGGGTTGAATCATCAAAGAAAAAGGAGTGATAGCATCATTGTGAAGCAAACTAGGGAGAATTATTATCAAACATTAATTTTACCAAAGAAAGGAGTGTAGAAGAAAGCTAGGTGTCCATGGGAACTGGAGGAAAGAAGGCTATAAAGCCAAGAGAAATAAGGTAGCGAGGATTAGCCAAGAATATGGGTAGTCATAGGTTAAGTGGTGGTATGAGTTCGAGGAGTGATTTCTGGTGATTAGAACTAGACGATAAAAGTTGAGGGAAACATCAAGAACATCTCTCAATTGCTTGTTGAGTTACCCAATGTGTTTACAGGCACATACTATGAGAGTGGCCACGTGGAACAACTACATTGCTTCCTCTAGTTTGGCTCACATGTTGAAGAAACATCAAGATGCCAAGGGAGTTTTCGACAATATGATCTTTGATTGAATTATCCTAGAATAATATGTTTGCTACTAACCATATGAGTCACAAGATTTTTTTCTAACATGTACCATGGCATACACATTAGAAGCTAATGTGTGTAGGATTAAATTTGGGCAAGACTATCATGGCGAATGCAATAATACCTTGTTCTCAAAGAGAGAGTGTCACCATGGAGATGTTGATGGTACTTGGGTTCTTGTATTAAAAATAAAAGGAGAAGCCATGATATTAATGTTTCCAAACTAATGTTATGAATGTTAACTCTAAAAGAATCAATGTCTTGGTTTATTTAAAGCTAATAGAGAAGTAGTACCAAAATTAGAGTACCCTTCAATATGTTTGGCTTTAATGCCTTCCCTCCATTTGTGATTGCTAAACCTATATTTGACTAGAGGGCTCAAAGACCCCAACTTTGTAACCATGTAGCTCGGAGGGTATGTTTATAATCCATGTGTGATTTGTGTTATCTAGTAAGTATACTAGATATGCATATTTTGAAAAAGGTATTCATGTCTTGAAGTAAAGACTACAATAGACTTGACTTGGAGTATCCTTGGTAGGAGCTTTTGCATGAATCTCCAAGTTGAATTTCAACTTAATCCCTAAGATACTGAGTATCTTGTTGAATGGGAGTACATGTGCAAATGAATAGTGAAGTTAAACAAAGGCACATGCAGTCATCACACTAGGGTTTAGAACTTATGCATTATCTATTATATCTAATGTTCATGTATTCACCGTTGAGTGTAAGACTTAGACTAAATAGGGAATCTCGATGGCTTTGTATGTTTAGGAATAATATATGTAGGTATGGTTCTTGATTTTACTTACAGCTTGCAAGGTCGATGATGTTGGGATATCTAGAATTAATTTATCATTGAAATCTTATTATAGTGAAATAGTTGTACCAAAATTAGTGTACTCGTCAATGAGTTTGGCTTCTAATGCCTTCCCTCAATTTGTGATTGCTAAACCTATATTTGACTAGAGGGTTTCATCTGGAAAGATGAAATGAGTCCTAGAAGCTCGAAGACCCCAACTCTAGATAACCATGTAGCTCGAAGGGTATGTTTATAATCCACGTGTGATTGGTGTTATCTAGTTAAGTATACTAGATATTCATATTTTAAATAAGGTATTCTTGCCCTCAAAATAAAGCTTACAATAGCCTTGACTTGGAGTATCCTCAGTAGGAGCCTTTGTATGAATCTCCAAGTTGAATTTCTGCTTAATACCTAAGATGTTGAATTATGAAAGTATCTTGTTAAATGGGAGTATTTTATAATATGTGCAAATGAATAATGAAGTTTAAGAAAGGCACACACAGTCATCACACTAGGGATTAGAACTTATTCATTATCTATTATATCTCATGTTCATGTATTCACCTTTGAGTGTAAGACTTAGAATAAATAGGGAATCTTGATGGCTTTGTATGTTTAAGAATATTTTGTGTAGGTATGGTTCTAGAATTTATTTACAGCTTGTGAGGCCGACAATGTTTGTATATCTAGAATTAATTTATCATTGAAATATTATTATAGTGAAATAGTTGCACCAAAATGGAGTACCTATCAATGAGTTTGGCTTCTAATGCCTTCCTTCAATTTGTGATTGTTAAACCTATATTTGACTAGAGGGTTTCATCTAGAAAGATGAAATGAGTCCTCAAAACTCAAAGACCTCAACTTTGTAGCCATGTAGCTCAGAGGGTATGTTTATAATCCACGTGCGATTTGTGCTATCTAGTTAAATACACTAGATATGCATATTTTAAATAAGGTATTCTTGTTCTTGAAGTAAAGCTTACAATAGACTTGACTTGGAGTATCCTTGGTAGGAGATTTTGTATGAATCTCCAAGTTGAATTTCAGTGTAATCCCTAAGATGTTGAATTATGAAAGTACCTTGTTGAATGGGAGTATTTTATAATATGTGCAAATGAATAGTGAAGTTTACGAAAGCATACATAGACATCGTACTAGGGATTAGAACTTATGCATTATTTATTATATCTAATGTTCATGTATTCACCTTTGAGTATAAGACTCGGGCTGAATAGGGAATCTTGATTGCTTTGTATGTTTAAGAATAATCTATGTAGGCATGGTTCTAGAATTTCTTTTTAGCTTGCGAGGCCAACGATGTTGGGATATCTAGAATTAATTTATCACTAAAACCTTATTATAACTAAACAGCTGTACCAAAATTAGAGTACCCTTCAATGTGTTTGGCTTCTAATGCCTTCCCTCAATTTGTGATTGCTAAAACTTTATTTGACTAGAGGGTTTCATCTGGAAAGATGAAATGAGTCCTAGAAACTCAAAGACCCCAACTCTATAACCATGTAGCTCAAAGGGTATGTTTATAATCCATGTGTGATTTGTATTATCTAGTTAACTATACTAGATATGCATATTTTAAATAAGGTATTCTTGTCCTTGAAGTAAAGCTTACAATAGACTTGACTTGGAGTATCCTTGGTAGGAGCCTTTGCATTAATCTCCAAGTTGAATTTCAGCTTAAACCCTAAGATGTTGAATTATGAAAGTATCTTGTTGAATGGGAGTATTTTATAATATGTGCAAATGAATAGTGAAGTTTAAGAAAGGCACACGTGGTCATCACACAAGGGATTAGAACTTATACATTATCTATTATATCTAATGTTCATGTATTCACCTTTGGGTGTAAGAGTCAAACTGAATAGGGAACCTTGATGGCTTTGTATGTTTAGGAATAATCTATGTAGGCATAGTTCTAGAATTTGTTTACAGCTTGTGAGATCGACGATGTTAGGATATCTAGAATTAATTTATCACTGAAATCTTATTATAGTGAAATCACTAAAATGAGTCTCAATTATGATTGTCTAGGTGTAATTTCGGTGTTTTAAATGATTTCCTTTACCTAGCTTGAGATTTGGATTTAGAACAATCGAGCTTGAGGCTAATGTCGCAAAAGGGTCTTGCACAAGCTCTAGTGGAGATATGCAATCGCATGCTCATCCCCCTAAACCTTGAGCGGAAGCACAAACCTAAAAAGATCACCACAAGAGAAGCCAATTGTGCACAACGATCTCTAGATGCATTTAGGTCTTCAACTAAGTGTGTTCTTATTTGGCTGGTCTCACACTTAGGTGCAATTAAGAGAGTTGCCCATGAGGTGTTGCAAGATAGACTTTTCCTAGAGTACTTTCCTTGGTCAATCATCCTATTTGGCCACAAACATCATGGTTGCTTCTACATTCCCTCTTGATTTCAAGGAGATCGTCAAGATGATTTTGTGTTGGCATGGGAAGCTAAATCCCTACCTTAAAGTTGTCTAGATAATCAATGGAGTCATTCTTTATTACCTCTAGTTTGTCCAAGCCGAAAGAATAAATCCCTACCTTTGCAAATTTTTGGAATGCTAAGTTTTTCTTCGAGACTACTACAAGCAATTTAAAGTTAGAAGATTTGGCCTTGGAAGCTTGAGTACCTTGTTGTATTTTCCTTCCCCTAATGTCTCAAAGTAAGTTATCTAGTTTGGAGTGGAAAATCACATTTGAAAGTCTATTGAAGCATGTTTCCCTAAAATTACTCTCTAAGTGGTCCAAAGAAGAATCAAACCCAGCATCTAGTTACTCCTTGGTCTGGTCAGACTAGAGGAGCCAAGTGTTAGCATCAACTAGCGTTAAAATTTGCATCAATAGTGATAGATTAGGCATCATATATGGCTACTTGACTTGTCTTCAAACTTGCTCAAATCATTAGATTAATCCAAGATTTTTGACTAAGGTGAAACCTCTTGCACCATAAACTTCAACAATATTTATAGATTCCACCATTTTCAAATGGCAGGGCAAAGCTCGCTTCCATATGAATAGTGGTGACATTCTGCTATGGAAGTAATTCAGTCCAATGATGAGGATGTTAGATTCCATGTCAATGAAGGGTCTGACTTTGCTATTGAAGTAATTCGATCCAATGAGGAGATATCAAATATTGAGCCTCCAATAGGCTGGAGGGACATGGATGCATACAGTGAAAGTAGAAATTTCTAAATGTGTCAATATTATGCAAAGCCATACTATGTAAATCAGTAGGTTGTCTTTATATAGTTTAGACAGCTGTAATATATACAGCAACAACTTAATAGTGGACAGGAATATCATGTATAGATGCATTTTGTGGTCTCTTTTGTTGAGGACAGCAGTATGATGCATCATTGCATCATGTGGATCGAAAATTATTTGTATAATTGCGATTAAACTAATCTTTAATACAAAAAAATGGCAGGGGCAAACAAGTTTTGAAAGATCATTAGTGCATAGGTCAAAAATACAAAAAAGGCTAATTTCTGCAGAAAAAGTTTAGATCTGTGTAAGGAGCTACCCCAAAATGCATATAATTTTTTCGATTTCACCACTTTACAAACAGGTATCTTGGCATACAGTTTGCATTAAACGAACATGGGAGTTTATGGTTTGCAATGTTAACATATTAACCCAACAATGCTCAAACTGATTATTAACCAAATATCTGGGCACCATAAACTACTGAGATGAGATAGAATGGAAATTTCAGATTTATTGCAACGCTGTTTACAAGTCTGACTCGAGGAAACACTTCATAACATATCCATATTACTAAAGATCAATCATAAAATGTATGAGCATTCTAATTCCAACTCAGCAAAGTATACTCCAAATACAATATCAGAACCTCAACACATTGGAATAATATTAAAGATATTCTGACCTGTAACCTGCTACAACAGACAAAGGGATGATGCTCTTCCCAGAAAAAACACAAACCAATGAAACCTTACTCTTTATTGTATCATTCACGAGCTGCAGCAATATACCCAGATTTTCTTCTAACGGCGATTTCCAAATACTCATTGATTATCAGCCTCCTCCATAAGATAATTGTGCAAGCAAAGAGTACACAGATGTATAAAATTCCCATATGAATTTCCTCTTTAGCAGCAGTATTTTTAACAGTTAGGTGCTCTCAGGAAAGAGTTCGGTGCTTAAGGAAGAAGTCTTCACTCTTTCTGTTACGTTTCAGCTGCTTCTTTAATTCCTGTCGCTTCTTTTCATACCGTCTCCATATTACTCGTGAATGTTAAAAGCAGAGGCGGCACATATAATAAACGCCACTTGTATCTCCAGCGCTGAACTTCTAATATCGAAGCTATCTTCTCATCGGCATTCCTTTATATTCCCGTCTCTGTTCTCACCTCCATTCTCGACTCGCACGATTCCTCAGCAATTATATGACTTGCAATAACAATTCACTCTTCGAATGCAACTCCTGAATCTCTCGACCCCCATTTGGTTTATTAGCATCGAACCAATCTTATGAACAGCAGCGGCTATCGATTGGGTCACTGTCTTGATTATCACCCAGTCCCGTCTCGACTCAATAAACACCTCCACAATATATATATGTTTCTCACTTGTTGTTGTGAACTAGCGTCTCCCCAACAGACTAAACCCGACTCCAATTTATTGCGACACATCAAATATGCCTGCGCTGCAATATCCGTTACCTCCATCAAGAATCATTGCTATTATCATTGAACGGCATGCTCTGGCCCGACCCATCATCATCAAATGTCATATTTTGAAGTTGCGATGATATAAATTGAGTCTGGCGTAGACTCTTGAATTATAAATATAATACTATATCATTGACCAGTGATCGCTGAAAGTGAATTTGACTTGCCTTTTCTGGTTACTGCGTTTCCCACAGCAAATAATTATAAACAAACCCAGTAATCTCCAAAATTATGATTATACTTGTAACTGTTGATTAATACTGTTGTTGCTATCCAATAATTTGAGAAGGAGCAGTTTAATTCAAGCAGCCAACTCATTCACAAAGCTTGATGGATTGCAATTACAGTTTCCAACAATCAAACACAGTTCAACAAAATATTGAGCATTAAAGAATGATTACTTCTACAAAATACCTTTGAAACTTAACTCAGAATATCATTACAACGTATGCAATACTGAAACTTAACAAATTTCACAATCTTCAATCGTGAAAACCAACTGCAAAATCTGAGTGATTTTGCTAGTACACGAATTGGGTTTTCGTCCAATTCTGAGAACATGAGGTTTTTTGTCCTCAATTTACGAGAAAGAGCCAAGCTCTCAAAACCAAAATCAACCATGCCTCCCCTGCAGTCCATGCCTCCCCTGCAGTGCAGTCAGCTCCCCTCAATTCTTTTATTCACACTTGCCTTGACTCTTGGCTCTATGCTTGCCTGACTTTTCAATTTTTTTTCTTTTTTATAATTTTCAATTGTGACTTAATTTTCAGTATGCATTTAAATAAGTCACTTAAATATAATATTATTTAATTAATAATATTTCCTTTTGGATTAGCATTTAGAGGGAAGTATTAAATAATTAAAATAATATTATATTTTTCCATGTAATAAAAAACGGGACATTACAATCTGCACTAAAAAGGGCTCATTTCTGCAACCTAGAATTGACTTTGGACAAATTTGAGAACCCAACTCAAATTTCATTGTTTTGCTTCCAATGCATCAAAGTTTAAGCGATTCTAAACTATAATTCAATAGTCATGATCAAAATAGAGTACAACTATCTATTGGTTGTCAAAATCGGCTAAGTAGTTTTGTTCGTCATAATTTTCAAGTTTCTAAATTCTATTGTATAATCTATCACATCACTAAATCAAGAAATTAGATTGTATTGTTTGTTATATTCATCAAATCTAATTTTTTTGAAAGGAAAAAAGATGCTGATTTTCAGTTTGACATCCTTCGGAAAGCTATTGAGGACATTGGGCCACAAGATGTGGTCCAAGTAGTGACAGATGCAGCACATGTGTGTAGAGCTGCAAGGAGGCTTGTTGAGGCAACATACAAACATATTTGGTGGACTCCATGTTGTGTGCATGCCATAAACAATGCACTCAAGGACATGGGGAAGATTGAGTGGATTAGATGAGTGGTCGGCAATGCAAGAGATGTGTAGATGTATATTTGCAACCACCACACTTCACATGCCATCTTCAAGAGCTTCGCGAAGGAGTTGTTGAAACCAGTTGAGACCAAATATACATCCTATTTCATTCTTTTGGAGAGAATGCTTGAGTTGCAAGAGCCACTACAACTCATGGTTATGACACAAGAATGGAATCGGTGGGATGGCATCAAGACAGAGTAGGGGAGGAGGGTGAAGGAGATAGTGAAGAGTGATGCATTTTGGAATGATGCAAAATATATTGTCGCCATCATTAAACCAGTTGTCCAGGTCATCAGATATGGGGATGGGGATGCACCTAACCTTGGAGAGGTGTATGAGTGCATTGATTCTATGCTTGGCCAAATGAGGGCAGTTGTACGAGAGAAGGACCCCACTTTAGCATTCTACAATGTTTACATTCAGCCTATTATTCAGCGCAGATGGGACAGACTAAACACTCCCTTGCACATGGTTCCTTATGTATTGAATCCGAAGTGGTACATGCCTAGGCCTAGTAGAGTTACACCGATTCAGGATGATGAGGTGAAGGAAGGGTTCTTCAGGTGCATTGATAGGATGTATGATGCTGAAACTGCTGGCAAGATTCGCACTGAGTGGACGAAATTTGCTACTCTTAGGGGTTATAAGACTGCGGCAAAAGCGGACATAAGAACTATGGCACAAGAGGATTCGATTTTGTGGTGGACTTGTCATGGACCGAAATCAATGACTACCACACTAGCCATTCGTTTGTTGTCTCAAGTTTCTAGTTCTTCAGCTTCTAAGAGGAACAGGTCTACTTATAGCTTCATCCACTCTCTTAAGAGGAACAGACTTACCTCTAAGAGAGTAGAGAAGCTAGTGGTTGTACATAGTGCCTTGTGTATCACTGACCGCAAGACACGTGTGTACAAGGAGAGCCCAGCAGCACGATGGGATGTAGAACCAGAGGAGCCATCACAGATTGATGAGGATGAGGATGCTTCATATTTAGGGCTGGTTGGTGTTCCTTTGGCGGATCTTGACCTTGGGGAGTCTAGTGGTTCCAATGATGAGTTTGCCGACCTCCCGAGGGATGATTAGAGGCCTCCGCCTCCTTCACTACATTTTGACATTTTGATTTTGTACTTGTTTTGATATCATGCTACTCATTGTAATCATCTTTATGATCAAATATTTTTGATATCAGATAATATAAATCTTCCATTTGCCGATTCGACAATTGTAGTATTGAGTATTCTAATTTCTAATTAGTAATTCGATATTGAAAACTTCAATGTTCATTGTTCAATGTTCAAGTATTTACTATTTAGTATTTCAATTTGGCATTTGCAATTTTGCTATTTTACTTCTTAATAGTCTTATACATCTTTTCATAACCAGCATTTTAAGTACCATATGTATAGTATATAGTATATAGAGCCCCCCCCCTCCCCCGCCGTCCCTAAATTGAGGCCCTTTGTCCCCCTGTCCCGGAAACCTGTCCCCACGTTCCGACGTCCCCCCCGTCCCCGACGATGGTGTAACATAGTGTTTTCCTAATAACGCAGATACAAAAAATGTAGTGAGTCATGTGAGGGTGGGTCTCATCAACATAAATTGCTGACTTGGAAGTTAGAAGAGGCATGAAGGAGGATGTCATATATACTAATCACTAGGACAAAGCAGTTTTCAGGTTTTGGTGCTGTTCAATAAGAAACCAGATGGAAAGAGTAGCAGAGGTTATAAACATTTGTCAATATCTTAGAGTCCCTTGTTCTACAAGCAATTGTAGGATGGATGCTAGTATATTGAATGTTCTATCAAATTTCACGGGGTTTGATGTGGGTTCACCTAAGTTTTTTCAAGACGAACCCACAAGCTAAATCACCACTCTGGACCAAGATCTGACTCTGTAGCGGATCATACCTAGATCTAAAAATTAGCAAGGACAATTCGGTAACATAGATTCATCTTGGTCTATGATTTTGTGTAATTTACAAAGTGGATTAGAATAAATTAGATAATTTAAATAAGTTATTATTAATATCTCTAGACCTATTGTGATTTGTGTGTGAATAGATAAATGGTTTGACTAAAGTTATTGTGATATGCAACCATAATCACATGGCTAACACATATCTGTGCATCCACTGGCACAGTGCATGGTTATTCCTTTCTTACTCTTCATTACAGAGAGTTTGATGCATTTTCTTCAATAAGTAAAGTTAAGATGTTTAAGTTCTCCCCTATAATTGAATGCAATGACCAAATTCATGTTAGACTAACATAAATGACCCATGCCAAAATACTAAATGCATTAACACTGAATTTTACATATTTTTAGATTGTAAAAATGGAGCTCTAAGCAAGGGCGGAATAAATGCCTCCTATCTAGTTGTAGCTTTTTAGAGAAAATTATCTTTTGTATCTACTTAATCTAAACAATTATTTAAAAAAATATTACCTGAAGAGCAGCTGAACCAACCCGCCAGGTATCTATTTGCCATTTAACCTGGCACCCAGCTTTAATGACTCGATCTCTTTCCTTCACACAGCTGGCAACATGGTCCTAGATAAATTTGAAATTCACAGCAGGTACACTTATGTTCATCACTGCAATAAATCCCAATCCACAGCGAGTATTTGCTTTCATATTATATTGATTGTGGAAGTATAAGAAAAATTCTACAAAACATGCTCACCTTACTAAGAGCAACTGCATGACCTTTCTTGCACAAAATTGTTCTACAGTCACCAGCATTTGCTACAAAGAGTCTGTTTTCTACAATCAAGGCCACAGCAGCAGTGCAACCTGGGTGCCAATCCTTGTGTGTACCTTTTGTTGAACAACGCTGCAGCTCAAGTTCATCTCGAAACAAGATGTCTGTTTTGAGAAATGAATTTACCAGTGCCTCTGATGGGCTGCAATTGTCAATGTAGATCATTGAAGAGCTCTATTGAGAGGCAACTAGAAACATACAACTTTTTTGTAATAATTCCAAATTAATCAAGTAAAATATAATGTCAATTTGCACAGTTTTAGTAGAGCAGAGACTCAGATATTAGGCTCAGAGCAGACTTGCCCAAGTCTATGAAATCATCTTAGAAGATTGGAATTCTAAGCAAGAAAACAGGTAGATCACAGTTGAGTGAAGCAAAGATAGACACCTGTGGAATGGACCAGATGACTGCAAAAATCCTGGTATAGCTTGTGCTGCAAACTGTGCAGCTGGAGCACCTGAAATTAGGCCTATTGATCAGAGACATGTCATAATCATTGTCCAAGATAAATTCAACTATATATGGATAGAATTCTATAAACTACCTCGATGACCATCAAAGACCCCAAATGCAGAAACATATTTCTCGTTTCCCAAATGAGGCAACAAAAAGTGTGTGTCTTCCATTGTCTCTCTTCTGCCACAAGTGGCAAATGAACCCCACGATAATGTTGGATAATACATTAACTGTTCAGCTGAAGGGTTAAGCCACTTACTAAGAGCAGATTCAGTATCACTGCAAAGCTTTTGTGCAGTAACTACACCCTGAACTGACCAACTGACATCTACTTGTTTTTTGTGGTTGCAGGTACTTGTGGCTGTATTAATATGATTTGATTCGAAAACATCACTACTGTTTATGTTCTTATTTTTAAGCACTTCATTTTTATATTGCAAATTAATTTCGTCCAGGATTTCAACCAAAGAATCAGCAGAAGGGCGCTGCTCAGGGTTCCCATTCCAGCACTGTTCAATCAGTGACAATAGGCTGGATGGGACCCCTGAATTTGGGCTGGCAAGTACTGGACGCAGTCCCTCAGAGGTAATAGCTGATGTAAGCTGTTGTTCACTGTAATTCATTTCAAGAACTGTATGAGCCTGTAAGCACAAAGTTAGCATCAACAATGTCAAATAAGTTATATACTAGAAATAGTTTAAGAAAGAACATATTGTCTATCTATTTGACAACATATGCATATTTATGGTGAACAGGAATGACCATAAATGTTTCGACAAAAACAAATATGATCACCATTGAAATATTTTCAATACTACAACTTATATTTTCATTTGAGGATATTGTATATCAAGAAAAACTTTCAGGGGAACTAAGACACTGGAATCTAATTCTATAAAAAGTTGTTAGAGGGATAAGTAAACAAATTCTCTATAAATTATGACTATTATAGTAAAACTAATCATATGAATCATCTTTTCTAGTATCCCATTGATAAAAGCCCCTCACAACAAATTTTTTTACCTGAGCCTCAGTCCGTCGATCCGTGTAAGGAACAACACCCGTAATAAGTTCACTGTTGCAGGGTAAAGGTATCAAACAATCAGCTTTTTATTCAGCCCAAAAATGGCATGCTTAGGAAACAAAGAATATGGTTTTTTTGCTACTCTTTCCCAATTCTCATTATATTGGTTCCCTTTCATCAATACAATCATTTTTTACATTCATTTGGCTTGTTTTATTTCCCTTGAAACAAGCATTGCATCATAAATGACTAACAGCAAGAATCGGTCAAAATATAGTATAAAAAGCAAAATCTCATACATGTAGTAATTACTGTAACTAAGGTGTATCTTCATTGGGGAAAAATTTGCTGAGAAAATAGCCATTCTATACACACTGAGGACTCAATGGACCAGCCACAGGATAGTTGATCCTTCAACAAAGGTTATGTGCAAACATACATTTCAAGTAGAGCAACTGATTTCTTTATTGAAGAGTATGCATCTTACTTAACATTATAAAACAAAAGGAATACATAAGATAGTAAATTTCATAGCTAATTGAAATGAAAATTGGGGTCCTCTCTCAAGATGGGAAACACAAACCAACACACCAAATTCACCACTAATATCAAGAGAATCAATACCTTTTTTAGGACATCCAGTCTTGGATAAAAATGGGAAAAGGAAATTCACTTAGAAACAGACAATTCTCCTTCATGAATGCTAGAGGTTCTTTCATTAAAAGAGGACTTACAGCTACATATCCAAAGGAAAGGAATTTTTACTATTTGAGTAGTGTTCTACCATTCCTTGCCATGCTTCCTAGTCATTCGTAGATACCCCAACACACACCCTTCCAAAGTAGAAGGACAATAAAGAGAGAAGCATTTCCTGAAGAACTCCAACCTTAGAAGTTAGAACACCCGTGCAACTTGACGATTCCAACAAACATGCCAAACTTTCAAATGCTCCAATTCCACATATCCAATGATCTTAAATCATTCTGATGTAGATTGCCAATAGATAGAAGAGAAAGTTCTATGAAACCCTTATCCTAGACTGAACTAAACACCATTAGTCAGGCCACATACATGTAATCGAGCTTTGCCTGCAAGAGTATGGTTGAGCAGTGATTGTCTTATTGTATCTTAGGGCCTGAGAATGAAACTCCCTCCTAGTCAGTGTCTTTCTTGTGAAAATTGAAATGCATCGTAACTGGTTGTGGATGTACAATTTGGAATCAACACAAGAATGAGGAAGACAGACAATGCATGAAACACATAATGCTTGCATAAATATGAACTCTATCAACTTGGAATGAAAGTATCGCACAGATTTTTCATTTGAGGATCCTTCTCATGCACGTTATGTATATTGAAATTCCCATTTATTTGACACATTTATCAAACTCCAAATGTAAAACCACCCTTAAAGTTGCACTTGACATTTTGATCAACTCAGAATAAGTTTGACAAAAATTTATCCATTGATACAAACTCAAATTCAGACTAATGTCCCTAAACCTCATCCACTTGACTTATCCAATAGCAAGATTGAATTGATATACAATCAAATAAGTCAAATGTATTCAACACTAAACTTGCTTCCTTTCTCTAGATATGTGCAATTTGGACCTCCCTGCAACCAGAATGCATCTGATGTGACTTTACAGTTTACACAACTCAATCTTCTTCAACACAATCATTGACTCAGCCTACCTGGTGAAATGAATTCTAAATCATCATTCCTTTTGTCCATCTGAACCTTGGACCTTGTTTGGATTGAACAAAAGAACAATTTGTTTTACCTCTGTTTCTGTGGTAGGTCTCACAAAGTGTTGTAATTTTGTTGTTCCAATTTTCATAGAGATCAGATGTAGTAACAAGTTTTGCAGGGCCTTGAGTTGTTGAATGAGACACAATTCTGTGAAAGCTTCCCTAAAAAAATCAGTGGCATGGTTAAGGATGTGACATAGATCATAAAAAGTAGTAACATCTGACTTTTACATGTTTGTTGTGGACTATGAATTGTGGAAGAATTTTGTGTTCCCCTAGCTTAACCCATTGTTGTGTTGATTTCACCTCTAATAAAGTTCTTCACTATCCTAGATTGTTGTTGGTGTATGAGAGACTATTCTTGAGCTGTCCATTGTTGTGAAAGACCATGTTCTTGAATGTTTCTTTCAATACCTCTAGTTTGTTATATATATCCTTTCCCTATTGTTGTTGCCAAACTCCATGTGTTCCAATGTTTTCATTTGAGATGTCTTTAAATTTTCTATAAATTTATACATTTTGTGCCCTTGTATATGATCAGTTGCTTGCCACCATTTTTTATACTTGTGATTCCAACCCTAGGTGTGAGGGCCACATTTATTCAAACCGTAACTAGGGACTCCTAGTAAGTGCAGAGGATTTCCTGACTTCAAAATATAATAGGCCAATGATCTCAGACAGTAGAATCAATGACCCAGAAAGAAATGCCTTTTAGGGGCAAGCCATTGTTCAAAGATCACAATCTGATCTATTTTTTCAGATATATAATTCCTGCCCTTTCTACAGGTGAACCATGTGAAGAGTTCCCATGTAAATTTCAATTCAATGAGGGGGTCGGCTTTCTCAAGCTTGCTCAGTGGTTCTGTTGTCCAATGATTGAGACCTGAAAAACCCTTTTTGTGCCTGGTCTTTGATTGTATTGAAGGCATCCATTAGGATAAGCCTATTAGGCTTGGTGAGAGTAACCCTACTTTGTTGTTGTTTTAAGAAATTGATCGTGTGCTTCCTTTGTGTGGGAAATAAATGTTGGCAATATAGAAAATTTCTTGCATTTCATGTGAGGAAACAAGAGCACAAGAGATGCCATGAGTGAGATTAATGTGTGAAGAAAACATAACTGAATGAACTCCAGTGGATCAGTGCTTTGGTGATGTTATAGTAGATATATTGTTTACTTCCCCATTTACTAGTGAATTTGACTTACTAAAGAAAATTTGTCCTTATTGCTTCTTACAATAGAACCATATGTATTTTTTATGCTTTCAATTTTTCTTTGAGAAAACAATGCTTGTTGGTGTTAGTGTTTGGTAGCTTCGGGAGATATTTTCCCTTAAATAAAATGTAATCAAGGCAGGTCGGCCTCTTGCTTCACAAACAAAATTATATTTATTTCTAGGTCGGCCCTAGAAAGGAGGGTGCCTAGCTTTGTATTAATAGAGGATGAAGTCCTCTCATTTCTCAATCAATTCATTCCAACTCAAGTTCGCCAATTTTAGCAGAAGTTCGCCTTTCTTAGCAGCAGGTCGCCATTTTAGCAGCAGATTTGATTCTAAAAGAAGCATCATCATTTGTGGAGAAGTGTCTCCATTCATTGTATTAAATTTGGCCTAGTGTAGGGCCTGATTTGTAAGCAGTTTCTGCAATTATTCTTCTAATATATAAGAGATCATTTTTGTTGGGTTTTTCTCCCTCGAGTTGGAGGGTTTTCCCAGGGTAATCACCGTGTTCATTGTCTATGTGTTGCATTTTCTGCTTGTTTACATTTCTGATCTAAAAACTAACATGGTATCAAAGCGGGTTTAGAAAAGATCTGATCAGATTTGTCTAAGCATTCTTCATTAAATATCATTCCATCGATAGCAGATTTGGAGCATACCTTAGAAGCAGATCTAAGGTGGTTTTAAGAGCAGTCTTGAAGGCGAATTTTTGAAGACCTAAAGGACGATTTCTAGCAGATTTAAGAGCAGACCTTGAGGTGAATTTTTGCAAACCTAAAAGGTGAATTGTGGTAGACTTAAGTGCAGATCTTCAAGGGCGAGTTGTTGCAGATTTAAAGACTA